>JAYJMB010051744.1:0-74861 GCA_036873735.1 Pouteria campechiana
ACATCGACCGTGCACTTGCGAGGTTATTTAAAACCTGAGCCATCGAGTTTATGGCAACCATCAAGTTTTTGGCGCCGTTGCCGGGGACAGATGGAAGCCATCAAGTTTTGGCCATCATCTGTAAACACTTCAAGGAAAGACTGGACAATGAAGCTGAACGATGCCTTCTGGGCATACAGGATTGCTTTCAAGACCCCAATCAGAATGAGTCCATACAAACTTATTTTTGGGAAAGCCTGTCATTTACCTTTCGAGTTGGAGCATAAGTCCTACTGGGCTATCAAACATATGAATTATGAGATGGAAAAGGTAGGAGAGCAGAGGAAACTTCAGCTTCATGAACTTGAGGAGCTAAGAAATGAGGCATATGAGAATGCCAAGATTTATAAGGAGCGAGCCAAGAAATATCATAATGAAGTAATTTGTAAATGGTACATTGAATCGGGAATGGATGTTTTGCTTATGACTTACATTTGCATTTATTTCTAGGAAAACTAAAATCACATTAGGTTGGTCCATTCCTTGTCAGACAAGTGTTTCCTCATGGAGCAGTTGAATTGAAAAATTTGAGAGATGGGGGCGCTTTCTAAGTTAATGGGTATCGTGTGAAGAAATGCAACAGATAGGATGTGCCAATGTAGCTGAATGAAGTGTGGATAATTGAAAGTTGTTAGAAAAAAAGAGTTTGTCTTGCTCAGACATTAAATAAAGCACTTCTTAGGAGGCAACCCAAGTTGTTTTATCTTTCAATTATTTCAATTTCTTAATAAAGATGTTAGTTGCATTACTTTAAATAAACTTGATTTGATTATTGAGTTGTTAGATTACATTGATATTTTACTAATTACTTTACTTACTATATTGTTATTTTGTTATTGATAGGTTAATTTCATAAATGAAGGAATTGGTGAGCAAAATGAGTTAAAGTCTAAGAAGGGAATGATAGATATGCATGGAGAAGTGATAGAAAAATGGATGGGAGGCAGTGAGTGGGCAGCGCTGGCGTTGGACTATTCTAACAAAAATAAAAATAAAATTTTTCATAGTGGAGGTAGTGAGGTGGCACTACTGTCTAGCCACTTAAATCCCCCACACACTCACACACGCCCCATCCCTTCCCACTCCTCTTTTCTTGTGAGCTCTCCCCACCCTCTTTCCCGTTCTCTCCAAAACCTTTCCTCACAACCCTAAACTCATTTCATCATCTCAAAACTCAAGGATTCACTCCCAAAAACTTCTCTTTCATCTCCATCCTCAGATTCAAGTCAACCATTCCACTATTCATCTTCTACTTCACCATTTTCTCAAGTTGGGTTTGATAACTTCTTGCCCATCTTCTTGGAATCACAAGTTACCCTTATTGAACTCAATCCTTCTTCTATTGATATTCTTGGTGAAGTGGATAGCTTTTGTGGTGGTTTGAGAAGATTTGGAGTTTGGTTTTTATTTATGGGAGCTTTGTTGACATTATGCACATCAACTGTTTGATGAATAGCTTGAGCTAAGTTTTGTGTGGTTTTTGTTGGGCACATGTTGCAAGAGTGTATATGATAGGGGTGGGTATATATTGAAGTTGAATTGGAGATACTATCAAGGCATCTATTTAGAAATTCCAACATGCATGTTACATGTATGATGAAATGCCTTGGTGAAGAAAGTGATCTCTTTCTTATGGTGTAAGCACATATTCTTGATAGTGCTTATTGTTATTTCAAGCTGAAGTGGAGTTGTGTGGTTTAGTCAAGAGGAAGCTTGGTAGAATTGTTTCATTTTGGTTGCCCAAGTTGTTATGCTACTACTTTTCTTATATTTTTGTGATAATGCCTCCAAAGAAAGCTACTTGCGCCAGACCCTCAAGGAAAAGGTGGACAAGAGAGCCTATTTCAACACCTAAACCCATGTTCTTCAATGACTGAGCTGAAGACATCTTCAAAAACGCTCTAGTGAATCATGAAGGTATAAGAGAAGCTTCGATACAATATACAGTGATATAGACAATCTTATTCAAGCTCGGCATTGGATGCACTTTACAGCTTAGCCAAAAGCGGCAGTTGTGCCATTGGTTAGAGAGTTTTATGCTAACGCCCAAGAATAGTTCAAAGTAAAACCGAGACAGCTTAAAGCACTGATGTGTGGAAAGATGCTCCCTTTAGATAGAGTTACTAGTAACCAAGTTTATGAGCTGGATGACATTGAAGAACATGAATACTCAGCTTGAATTGAGTAAGGACTTGACTATAATGCAATTATATCTTACCTTGCTCAATCAGGTAGCAAGTGGAAGACTCAGAATAATAAGGTAATAAGTTTTTCAAGAGGGCATTTGGAGGCAGCAAGTAAGGCATGACATTATTTCATTTCAACAAAAATGTTGCCTTCCAACTACATGTCAGATGTTACAAGGGAGCGAGCTCTTCTCAATTATGCTATTTAAGCAGGGTTGTCCATTGATGCAGGGCAAGTGATCGAGTGCTCCATCATTTCTTTCATCATAGGGAGGCTCTCAAGTGGACTGGGACAACCTTCACTCCTCTATAGGTTGTGTCTCATGGCTGGAGTTCCTACCATTGCTAAAGAGGAACTTTAACAACCTCTTCTAGTAATCAACGATGCAGTCATGGAAACATTTGAGAAGACATCATGTGGAAGTACAAGAGAGGGTCCTTCAACTTCACCACCAAGCTCTCCCTAACAGAGACCCATGAGGAAAGCTACCTTGGAAGAACCTTTCCTTGTTGATCTGCAAACACGCCTAGTGGGAGTTCATTCTTATCAAAAAATGATGAAGGACTAGCTGAAATTGCTCACTAGGTGACAGATCCATTGTCTTCCCCACTCTACCAACATTTCATAATCTACCTGAAGAATCTAAGAGTTGGGCGGAAGGCAAAAGTTCAGACGAATGATCCATCCATTTCAGGGAAGTCCTTGTTTTTCATTGCTTTATTCTACATTGAGGACAATGTTGTGTTTGAGTTTGGGGGTGTTAGCATTTTGTTTATGGATGTGTTTGTCTTAGTTTAGGGGTTGTTGTAGTTTGTCTAGTTTGTGTATTATGTGTTTAGTTGATTTTTCTAGTTTGTTTAGTTTATGTGTTACGTTTAAATCTCTATGTTGAGTGCTTTATTTAATTGAGTTGTGTGTTTTAAACATTGATCAGGGTCATCATATGAAACCAATGACATGTATGTGAAATTTGACAATAGCCCAAGTTAAGTTGAAAATGATAGAAATCACTATTGTTTGCAATGCTTCACTTGATCTTTTGTCTAATTTGCTATAGATTCCTTATACACATTAATCACATTGACTTAGCCATTTCTTTTGAAATCTTTGAATGCTTAGAAAAAGTTTAGGAGACTAAGTAAGCATTGTTTAATTTGAATTCTAGAATATATTGTAACTATGTTAAGATAAGCATTAGATGAGATAAAAGAAAAACAAGAGTAAAAACTCATTGTTAATAGGGGGATCACATCTTTATAATTCAGAAAGAAAACAAGTTTGGGAGTGTGATAGTAATATAGTCCAAATAATAATAGGGATCACATCTTTATGATTTAGAAAGAAAACAAGTTTGGGGGTGTGATAGTAATACAACCCAAGTAATAGGGGGGGATCACATTCAAAAATAAATATATAATAATATTTTTTTAAGGAATGTGATAGTAATGGAGCTCACAAAAAATATCAAATGCTCATCTAAAGTAGTCTCTTTGGTTTAATTTGCAAATTCTTAGGGTTGCATTGAATATGTATTACTTAGTTTCTTGAATGAATGTAAGTGTGAAAAGATATAGATTGAAATGACTATAATTTTTGCACATGAACATGGAATCTAAGGTGGAAAGGAAAAAGCTCAGGTTAAAAATTAAAAGACATATGTGATATCTTGATAGTTTCTTCTTAAATATGCTTATTTTATGGAGGTTTTTGATTAATGATTGAGATCAATGTTCATTGTGTCCTTTGTGAGTTTGTGTGGTTTTTACTATGTGATAGTTGTATCCTTCGTGAGTTTGTTTGTTTTTATTTTTCTCGAGAACGAGCAAATAAGTTTGGGGGTATTTGATGAGTGAATTTTATTCACCTACATTATCTATGTTTAAGCTTAATTATTTGCAAATCCTCATTTCTTTTACATGAATTTCATATTTATGTATTGGATTTTCTAGGTGTCTTGAAGATGGAAAAGAAGAGAAAAAAAGAAGAAAAAGAAAATAGCTATAAAGGAGCAAAAAATCAATTGCAAAGGAGCCGAAAATCAAGTTGTAAAGGAGAAGCCAAGTCAGCACCGCCGGCCCCCACCTAGCGCTGCTAGAGCCAGGATCTTCAACCACCACCTGCCGAATAGCAAGTCAACACTGCCAGAGCCAACCCATAATTTTAGCAATATGTTTTTAGTGCATAGCTGGTGGATTTTTAAGTAGGGAAGTTAGGGTTTTTCAGGGTTAGTTTCATTTCCGTTTTGAGAGTTCTTTCTAAGAGTTTTGAGGTGAATTCTTGGAGTTTTCTTGTGGAGAAGAAGGAGAGATTGCAAGTAAGCAAGAAGAAGGAGAGAAGATGTTCTCCATTATGATCATCCTGTCTAAGGGAGTTGTTTAGGTTTTTCTTATGAACTAAATTTTTTTTCTAGGGTGAAGATGTAACTTTTTTTGATACTCTTTGTTATGGATTATTGGTTATTAATGGTTATATGATCTTATTTCATTTATGATGTTGTTTATAATGATTTAATTTATTTTATTACTTGATTGCTAATATTATGAGTTATATTATTTATTCAAGCATGGTTAAGGTAGATACTATATGCTAAACCATGAACTCCCTTGAATGAAAATGATAGATGGTTAAGGTAGACACCTTATGCTAAACGATTCTATTTTGGTTCTTCTATTCTTGAGCTTAATGAGTTTTTACATCAATTATGCTACACACCATAGGTAATTGGTATGAGTGAAAACACTTGATTTAAACCCGCACACCTAATGGTAATAATCTTGCTTTTGAAAGAACAAACCCAAGTGCGGCATTGAATTTAACATTCCATTAGCAAAGGGGTATCATCTAGTGGTGAAATCGGATCCATAGACCTTTGCATCTTGCTAATCTCCCTGCATTATTTTTAGTCATTGATTTACTTACATTCCATTAAGTTTTTGAAAATTTGAAATTATACCAAATATTATTCCATGTTTATTTAGTTATAAATACATGCTCTTTAAGACTAGGACAATTTAGTAACTAAACTTAATTAAGTCGGTTTGACCATTCTCTATAGGATCGACCCTTACATTTACACACTATACTGCTATACGTCCATACACTTGTGAGGAATTATAATTTGAACCATCATCTCTATTCCACCATCCTTACTCTTAGCTCTGTGAATAGCTCCCTCTCCCTTGTCATGTGCCTTGAGCAACCACTATCGATATACCATGTGCTGTTCCTTGTGGCTTTCAAGTACACCTGCATAGATAAGGTTATACTTTAATCTTTGGTACATATGTGGGAATGGGTCTAGGTAGGTTAGTGATAAAATATTTTGGTACTAGTGCTTTTTGGGTGCCACTAATCTAACAGTTGGAGATTGAGTTGCATTTACAACACTTGCAACTACTTTAGGAACCCAAATCAGGTTCTATTTTGGTGCTTATTTTCTTCCAGAATTATTATTTTATTTCTTTTGATGTAGTCCACCTTTCTTCTTATGTTTAATTTTCAATAAGGTGGAAGTTAAGGTCCTTCTCAAAGTGTTGACTTGCTCAAGTTTCTTTTTGGTACATTGATCATTCTTGAGCTTAGTATTTTCTTCTTTCAGTTTGCAGCATTCATTGGTCATTTTAAATAGCTTCTTTTTGGTCTCCTTGTATTTGGTTTTTAAATCCTTGAAATCATCATATAGCTCCTCTAGAGCTTCTTAAAGAGTAAGAGTTTCTGTTTTCAAGTTTACCTCATCTTCATGGATGACCATGAATCTTATTCTATTATTGTATTCTCCTTGATATCTTCTGTTTGGTGAAATTGTGCTAATTTGTGCCTTGTGTTCTTCTTCAATTTCACTTTCACTTTGATTTATCTTGTTTTCTAGCATCTTTTAGTATAAGTGCATAGTTTTGATGAGAAACAAAACTTACTTATGTTTATTACTAATGAAAGTTGTCAAGATCTCCAATGCAAAAACACTTTAAGAATTGAAGAAGTTTCAGATTGTGCACGTAATCTTCAAAGTTCATGTTAGAAGAAGTGCTAAAATGTAAATTCCAAATGCCAAAAGATCAATGCATTTTTAGATGTTGTGAAAACATTTCATACTTGCTGAAAACCACTTAAAGAAGTGATTACAGAAGTTATGAAAGCCTTCCATTCCAGATTGAGTAGCCAAGAGATTCTCGTCACTTCACATCATATGAAATATTGTTTTAGATGTGCAAAAGAAATTTTCCAAGGTGCAAAATCAAGACAGCTTCATTCGTCATTTCATATAGTCCAAAGTATTTACTTTAGATGTAGCCTTGTACCGAAGCTCAAAATGGAAGAGCATATTAGACAGTCCAAAGACAAGGTCCAAATAGTATGAAGCAATGATAGAAACTAACTTCAGATGGAGCACAACTTCAAGTCATCCAGCATTAACCGTCTCTTCATACATTCCAAAATTTTGACTTCAAATGGAGCA
Source organism: Pouteria campechiana (assembly GCA_036873735.1). Taxonomy (NCBI): domain Eukaryota; kingdom Viridiplantae; phylum Streptophyta; class Magnoliopsida; order Ericales; family Sapotaceae; genus Pouteria; species Pouteria campechiana. Next base: position 6,683 of record JAYJMB010051744.1, read on the forward strand.
ACATTGTTCCAAAAAATGACAACTCAATTTCATATAGTCCAAAGATATTTAAGACATACTAACTACCATGCTTCATATGAAGCAAATTATCCATTTTCCATTTCTAGAAGAAGGCGCTGCAAGTTTTCATAGTTGTAAAACCCAACCAAAAGATGACTGATTTCAATGGAAGAAATTTCAAATGTTCTTTTGCATTGAATGAAGCTCAACTAGCCTCAATGGTTGGAATTCAAAGCTCCTATAAATAGAAGTAAAGCTGAACCAAGAAAAATAATTGTTGCATTCACTATGCTTTAATCTTCATTACCTTACTCAAAAAATAACAACTCAAAGCCTTTGTTCAACAACCTTCTATAACATTCATTAAGGCTCTTAACAACTTCCAGGAAGAATAATCAATTCTACATTCAAGCTTATCAATCTTCCCCTATGCTTTTAGCGAAATACTTTGCAAAGTGTATTTATTCTTTCTATTTTTATCTTTGTGATTGCCTTAAGATGGTATTGGAGACCAGACTCAAGAAGAGTTGAACTGGTCTGTTGGAGTGTGTTTCATAGCCAGTAGCTTCATTGTGTTTATGCCCCCTAGAGCTAAAATCTAAAAGAGTGTAGAGGCATTGTGTTCATTAGATTGCTAAAGGAGATAAGGGGTTTACATAAAAATTTTTATTAACCCAATTCACCGATCCCCTCTTAGGTTTTTGCCTAACATTCTAGACTAAGAGCATCTCCCATGATGCTAGAGTTTTTGTCTTCTTTTCAAATTTTCTATTGCTTCGATTGTTGTTGCTGTTGCTATTTTTCTTATCAAAATACAAATTATGTCTTCTATTGTTGTTTTTATTGATATTCTTCTTGTCAAAATATGAATTATATTTCTTCTTTTATTGATCCCTTTACTTCTTATCTGGATCTAGGCAGTCAAACTTCATATGCCCAGGCTTGCTATAATTGTAGCATATGGGAACCTCTTTCTTCTTCTCCTTACCTTCAAAATTCTTGTAATTGCTTCCAAATATCTTCTTCTTCAACATAGCTTTAAATCTTCTTGTGATCATAGCCTTGTCTTTGTCTTCCTCTCCACTTGTTTATGCCTGATTGTGAGAGTCATCATCATCTGATTATGCTCTTAAGGCTATGGCTTTCTTTCCTTTGGATTCTTCTGGAGTTCTTTGCTTCATCAGCACTTCATGGGTCATTAAAGAACCCATGAGTTCTTCAACACTCATTTTATGCAGGCCCTTGGCTTCCTGGATGGCAGTTACCTTAGGCATCTAATGCTTAGGTAGTGATCTTAAAATCTTTTTTACTAACTTGGGCTCTTCATACTTTTCTCCTAAGTTTTCTAGTCCGTTAGTGATGTTTTGGAATCTTTTGAACATGTCTGATATTGTCTCTGATTCCTTCATTTTGAAAGATTCATATTCCTGCACAAGAAGGTTAATTTTAACTTCCTTTACTTGATTTTTTCCTTCATGTGTAACCTATAATTTATCCCAGATATCTTTTGTAGAGTCACAGGAGAAGATCTTCTTAAACTCAGAGGGAGAAAGAGTATAGTAAAGGCAGTTCTTTGCTTTGGCATCTCTCTCTACTACTTGAATGTCTTTAGCAGTATATTTGTCTACTGTATGGAGGACAACCTTTCCATTTTTAATTATGAGCCACAATTAGTACTATATGGCTATCATAAAGTTTTGCATTCTCATTTTCCAATACCCATCCAATACCCATAGTCGGTTTCATCAAAAAATGGGGGTCAAGAAGTGGACTGTCCCTTTGCGAAAGTGTTGTAGAAATAACTGGCGATAAGGGATCACTTCATAAGTTAAAATATTAGTAATCAAAGGTAACTAGTGAAGCCTGCTCTGATATCAATAATTGGTCCGTTGTAGACAATGGCTCAAGAGGGGGGGGGGGCTAAATAATAGAATAGTGTTGAAAAGAAACGGAGATAGTCACACAAAACACTAAGATAGTATTTTTATAGTGGTTCGACCATTCTCTTGGGTTCCTACTCCACTTCTCTGAGTCAGTCTATCTCATTGAACTCGAGTTCCACTAACACTTTGATCAACTCACCTTGACAAAAAATACACTTGTTGGTTTTCAAAGCTCACCAACTAATTTTTATAAACTCTAGCAAGTTTCCTAGATACTATTCAATAATAAGTTGCAAGCCCATTGCTTTCAAATGAAAAAAATAGAAAGTAAACATTACAAAAATAAATGCCTCTTCATAGGTGGAGTGTCCAAAGTTTAAGAACAGAAGTAATAAATGAAACAGTTAAGATCTAAAGATTCAATCTCCAAGAGTTTGCTGAATGATTGGATTTGAATGTAGTTGCAAGAGCAGAACAGTGAAGTTGATCTTTTGTAAGAAAAATTTTAAAGTTTGAGTAACTACTCTTTTATCACTTATCTTAACTTCTGGAACATCCCTTGTTAACTCCTTTTATATGAGTATTCAAATTCTAGTCATTGAAAAGATGACATTCATTAAATGCATGGGAAATGTTCAAATTTCCAACCATTGTAGCATTCTAGCAACTTGAGAGCATTTGAAGTAAAGACTTTAGAGCCTCTAGATGGACAGGATGCATTCATGGGCTCTCCTTTAGAAATTCTGAGTCTTCATGCTGTTTGGAGTCTCTGTTGATTCAGACCCTCTTATGCAAGGTTTTAGAACCTCTAAAGTGATGGAGTGTTATGACTTGCGCTAACTTGATCTGACATCTCTAGCATTCTTCATAATAGCTCTTTATAACATTTGAAGTGAGGTTTTAGTACCTTTGAAATGACATAACTCCTTAGCATTGTGCCTACGTGCTTCAGCGCCTCTTATATAAACTTTGGAACCTCTGAAGCAATGTGATTTCAATGTAGCCTATCTGAACTTAGTCTTTCATGTTCAGAGTTCCTGTTTGCATACCAATGCCTAATATTTCAGCTCTAAAGCTCATCTAAAACTATTTCAGACTTTTATTTGAGATATTCTAAGTTTGTATATGCTTTAAACTTGAGTGATGTCAAGTTTAAACTTGAGTGCTCTAAATATAACAAATCTTGATTTTTTCCCCTGAAAACTAAACTATGGTGGATTTTAAATACATGTGATCTTGAATATGCTATCAAACACTTTTGAAGTTACTTAGATTAAATTATCTATTTTCTTAAATATATTTTTACAACACTTGGAAAGTAACTTATTAGTACCTCAACTTTTCACTCATGCGTTTGTTCATCATCAAAACTTTGTTGGTTAATTACATTCATCATCAAAATAAAGCTAAGTAAAGGGTTAGACTCAACATAGAATAGATTAAAATTTGAAAAATCAAAATGCTTAGGAGAGAAGCCACCTGATCCCCAGGCTTTTATGTGCCAGCTACTTGGTTATTTGAAAGGACAAAAACTAGCATGATGTTTAATCTCTATTCCACCTGTTTGAAATCGCATGACATTTTATTTCTATTCCTACTTGCTTGCAATCACGTGATGTTTCATTTATATTCCTACTTGTTTGCAATCTTCTAGCTGCATGTGATCTAAAAACCTCCTGTCTTCAATTCTAAACACTCCCAAAACATCAACTCTTTGGATTTATATCATCCTCACTCAATTTCTTCCATCCCTATGGCTCTTAAAGTGACAATATCTAAGCTAAGAAGGGGTATGAAGGGGCCAAGAATGAGAGGAGGAGCTTCTACATCCCAAGCTTCCACATCTGGAGCATCCTTAGGAGTGAGAAGGGTTCACTTTACAAGTGAATCCAAAAGTAATCCCTCCCCTTCTACTCCTATGAATTTCAATGAAAAAGATGAAGAGAAGTGAATATGAATAGAAATGAAGGGAATGCAGGACTGTTTGATTTGAACTCCATACCTGTACAAGTGGATGGGAAAAAGGTCCCCACAATAAAATTTGCACCAAGAGACTTACCTGATTACTATTTTGACATAGAGGGAAGAAAGTTTAAGTTTTATATGCCATGCTAGGAAGGCCTATCCATGTTCCTAGAAAGATAGATTTCAATTTCTCGGACTGATGCAGTTCAAAGATCAAATCTATGATAAATTATCAGCGATGGAGTGAACTCTTGGAATATAATGCTCCAATCTTTATTGAGCTTGTTTTTATGTTCTACTTCAATTGGAATCCAAGTGAGTATTGTAGCAGTGTGAAAGGAGTCAACATACATTTTGGTACACATCTTATCTCTTTAGAAAGACATTTAGGAGAGTTATTGGGGGTTCCATATGATGAGGAAGAACTTGGAATGAAAAGTGAAGACCGCTTCAATGCTTGGTCAACTGGAACTATATATGAGCCAACTCACAAATATATGAAGACAGTTGACATGATAATAGAAGTAAGAATTTTGAGGAAAGTGTTGGAGTCTATGATTTTTTTAAAGTTTGGTAGTACAGATCAAGTTACAGCTACTGAGGCATGAGTGCTTTACATGATCTACAACTATCAAAAGTAAGCCTGCCCAAGCTAATCTTTAATCCATTCAACTATATGCCTACTAGGATAGATATCATTGTGCCTTATGGGATGTGGCTAAATAAGGTCTTTGAGCATTTTTCCACACCTACACGTGGAGATGCAACACTTTGTATGTCTACCAAGAAAAAGGGCTTGTTGGAGAAACTTTATTAAAAAGAATGCAAGTGAGAGAAGAAGAATACAAACAAGAAATGTAAGACAAACATGAAGATGAGATGGAAGAAGAAGAGAATACTAGAGAGGAGGGAGAAGAAGGTGATGAGAGAGCACCCTCCCAAGGGGAGCAAGAGAGAGAGAGGAGAAGCACGATAGAGATAGTCCCATAAAAAAGAAGCCTCATCATCCTCACAAGCTCCACTTGTAGCTCCTATTCCTATATCCTCTGTGTTCACCAAGTTATCACTAGAAGTGAAAGAATTGATAGAAGAAGTGTGTGAACTTAAGAGAGCATAGGAATCACACACGCAGAACATGAAGAAGAAGTTGGATTTGCTTCTTTCCAATTTCGGGATTTCACATTCTACATCTCCCACACCTTCCACATCTACTCCTGTTGATCACAGCCCTTCCATAGTTCTAGCCCCTACCACCCAGGATGCAAAGCCTACATGTATCATTGATAAGCTTATGACTATTTAGGCTATCATTCATGGGGAGCCTATGATTTCTAAACACACTTAGGATCCTCATTTTGCTTCTCCAACCCGGATGCTTGACAAAAAGGGGGAGAGAAAATATTCTTTTGTGTTTTTATATTCTTGTAAGGGGTAAAGAAGATTGGTTTTAGGGGCAGATAACCTTTTATAAGTTTTTTAATTTTAAGATATCATGTAGTTAAGTGATTGTATTTTGTGTATTGTATTTAGTGTGCGATAATGATACTTTTATCTTGATCTCTTATGTGGATTCATGGTTTTATATGCTTAATGATGAGAATATGATTTGATTTGGATTGATTATCAATTTAGATATGAAATGATGAATTGAGAATGATGTGCATATGAGTTCCACTCCTGTGTTTGATATATACATTTATTTAGGAAACTAAACTTACATTAGTCATTAGAATTCTAAGAATGAAACTTGAAATATCTTTGCTTGAGCATGAATGAAATTTGAAATTTTGACATGAACACAATCCCAGAGTATAAGTTAAACCTGTTAGGGGAACTTCAAATTTCAAGATCTCGAATATGAATTCAAATCCCTAATCAGATCTTTTGTAATCTCTAAAAAGGGTTTAACAAATTTTGCTTAACTTGAGTTTTAATGAGATTATCATTTTTCTGATATTGTAGCACAAATAATGAATGAATGTTGTTCATGACAAGAATATTTTCTAGGTTGATGAAAATTCTACAATCTCATGTTCATGAAGTTTGAATGATTGAACAATGGTGCTTGAATGAGATATATTTTAAATTGAATTATATGCCTCAAATAGATATCATTTTAAAAGAAATTCTACAATATGGGAACAAATAAATGTAACATGCATACAAAATATGAAAATTGTTTATTCAATGAACAATCACAAAAAATAAAATGAAAAAGGGATGATGTTTTATCAATCATTAAAAAGGGAGAGATTGTGAATGCTCCGGCTTCCAAATACAATGTGGTTACTCATATTTTGATGATTAACAAATACAAAATGAAGTATACATATAAAATGACAAGGCTCACAAAGTGGCAGAGTGCAGAAATTTCAAGTATATAACTGCAGTCGAAAGCATAGTCGCCTTTACCATTTGCCTACCCTATAGTTGCATTGCAATCACATGCCATATGCTTGCAGTGTTCTTAGGAGAAAGTGTAGTACCTAGACAACCGTAGTCACATTATAGCCGCCTATGGGTTACGCCTATAACCGTAGTCGTAAGCTGGAGGCACCACCTAATATCAGTTGCCACATTAGATGAAGTACCACTTGGCAAAGCCCATATCACCTACAAGCAGCCTTTGGAATGCAGACTGTATCGGTTGCCTACGATCCGTCTGTAATCACATAATAACATGGCAATCACACAACAATATGGGCTTTTGAAGAATCCTAGAGTTTCGACTGTAATCGGTTTCCCATACTGCCTACCATTTCGCCTAGGGTGTAGCCTAATTCTGCAACTGCATGTGATATGCCTGTAGTCCCTAATTCAAATGTTGCAAAGCCATAAATTGCACCAAAACCTCATCCAACGGTCAAGATTTTAAGAGATCAAATTAAGGAGTTATGTTAGGACATTTCAATGTTAATAAGTGAGTTTTAATTGAAAAGAAATCATTCAAACCTAAGGCTAAGCACTTAAACTTCTTCATCTACACTCAATAGCTTTAATCTTCACATCCTTTACCCAAAGCCTTCTTCACTCAACACTAAGGGAAGATCCTTTGCAATGAAGCGAGCTACTCAAGGATATCAAAAGCTTCCCTGATGCTTTCATTGATACACTATTTAAAAGTGTAATTTCTTATTCTTCATTTTTCATCTGTGTATTCCTTGAGTTGGTGTTGGACGCCAACCTCAAGAAGGGTAAGCTTGATTGTTTGAGTGTGTCTCATAATCAATTTTTTGAAGTTGTATATGTCTCCTTGAGCTAAAGTCAAGAAGAATGCAAGAGGCACTAAGTATATACGCCCCCTTGAGCTAGAATCAAGAAGAGTAACTTGATTTTTGGAGTGTGTCTTACAATCAATTGTTAAATTATTTATGCCCCCAAGAGTTGGAATCTAGAAGATTGTGAGTGCACTAATCTATATTCCATTATAGTGTTATAATGGAACCCAAGACACAAGGGGTGTATTCTTGGAAGAATGGAGTAGGGAGGTTGTCTTGAACCACTATACATCATGTCTTCTATGTGTGATTGATTTATTTACTTGCATTCTATCCTTCCAATTCATTCCATTGCAAATTGAACAAAAACATGAAAAGAGGGAATTTAATTAAAAAGGTGTTTGAGTTATAAAATTTTATTAACCTAATTCACCCCTCCCCTCTTGGGTTAAGCCAAGCCTCATGGACCAACATCAACTTTCTTTCTTGAGGTTAATCCAAATTCATCAAATGTAACATACACAAATTCTTCTATAGCTTTATTTTCTTATTGAAAATTCTAAATACTTTGTTATAGAATGGTAACTAAGTTATATAGCCTCATCACTCTTTAGGTCATATTTCCCAAGGTTAGCCTTCCCATTCTTCAACGCATAGCAAATACAACCAAAAGAATGAAAATTTGAGATGTTTGGTTTTCTACCTTTTAAAGCTCTTAAGGAGTTTTCTCCAAAATAGCTCTAATAGTAACTCTATTTAACACATGACAAGCTATGTTAACTGCTTCTTCCCAGAATTTCTTGGATAATTTAAATTCATTTAACATAGTTCTTGCCATTTCTTAAATTGTCCAATTATTCTTTTCCACAACTTTATTTTGTTATGGAGTTAGAAGCTAAGAAGCTATGGTGAATCCTTTTATCTTCACAAAAATTAACAAACTTTCTGTTTTTGAATTCACCACCATGGTCACTTCGTATTGATATAATATACAACTACTTCTCATTTTAGACAAACTTTGAAAAGGTGGAAAACAAAGAGAAAGCCTAATCTTTGCTTGCCAATGAGAACACCCATGTGAATCTAGACTGGTAAACTACTATAATATACACATATCTCTTACCACCAAGACTTAAAATTTTAGATGGCCCAAACAAATCCATGTATAGTAACTCTAGAGGTCTAGATGTGGAGACTTCATTATTGGGTGAAAATGACACTTTGGTATGTTTAGACATTTCACAAGCTTTGCAAATTTACTCCTTGTTATATTTTAACTTTGGTAGACCATTCACTAAGTTTTTCTTCCAAAGGGACTTGATATTTGACATATTTATGTGTCCCACTCTCTTGTGCCATAACCATGGGTCATCATTGATTGCAATTAGGCACTTTCCTCTAATTTCATCAAGATGAACCAAATAGATATTTTCATGTCTTTTTCCACTGAACACAAGATCATCACTTGCACAAACAATACTGCATAAAAATGATTTAAACATAACTTTGTGACCTCTATCACATAATTGGCTAATACTTAATAAGTTATGCTTAAGACTATCTACATATAAAACATCTTTGATGCATGCATTGAACAAACCATAAATTTTACCTTTTCCCTTAATGAATCCTCTATCATTGTTGCCAAATGTAATTGTGCCTCCGTTAATTAGTTTTAATTCCTTGCAGAGATCTTTATTTCTAGTCATAAGCCCTAAACATCCATCATCCATGAACCAGATGTTATTCCTAGTGGCTTTAAAGCTTACCTGAAATCACAATGACAAACAAACTCTTCACCTCTTTGGTACCCAAGTAGTGGGCCCATTTTTTGTTAGTGGATTTGTGTGTGATAGAGGGCTATGCATTTTCCTTCAATTTCCTTCTCAATCTTTCACCTTTTCTCTAAATTTTCTTAGCATAATAATCATATATTTTACATCCCACTTGGTAGTAGAAATGACATTTAGTGATAGTTTTGTTTGATGCATTATAGTTTGTTGGTCCCATTCAGGTGGTAGCTTGAGAGGGCGTGAATTGAGCTTTTAGAATTTATGGCCAAATAAAAGATTAGTGCTAAAAGGAATGGAAATCAAAATCATGTAGAACTAGATGCTGGTATTTTTATAGTGGTTCAACTCTTCTCTTGGGTTCCTACTCAACTTCTTTGAGTTATTCTATCTTACTAAACTCAGGTTCCACTAAATAGCTGATCAGCTCTCTTTGATCAAAGATACATTTGTTGGTTTCCAAAAGCTCACCAATAAACTTTTACAATCACCCAGCAAGCCTCCCTACTTGCTATAATCAACACTACAATCAGTAAGCCCCTTGGTTATTATAATAAATAATAGAAAGAAAACTTGTACATGTATGTGCCTCTTACTTAGGTTGAGTGTACAAAGATTAAATGTAGAAGTAATAATTATAATAAAGCTAAGCACAAGTATTTTAGACTCACAAGTAGTTGGAGAAGAATAAGCTTTGAATGCTGTTCTGCATGTTGTGTAGTGGAGTTGAAAAACATTGGAAGAAAACTTTAACTCTTAGTAAATGCTCTTTGATTGCTTGTCTAACTATTAGAATGTCCCTGTTAACTTTTTTTTATATTAGAGTTCAAATTCAATTCATTATGGAAGATGAATGGCATTAAATGTGAGGGAATGTTCAAATTTCCAACCATTGAGTGTGTTACCATGGCTTTAGACCATCTGAAATCAAGGCTTCAGCATGTTTGGAATGACGGAGATTAGTCATGAGTGTGCTTCTTTAGAAACCCTGAAGTCATTACTATTTCAGACCATTTGAAGCATACCTTCAACATGTCTAAAGTGACAAAGAATACTGGCTTGCAAATGCTTAATATTGATGCCTTTGGAACAGTATTTTAGCACATCAAAAGTAAGTTCTTCAAAATTTTTGAAATGGGCATGAATAACTTAGCTATGTGCCTTTGAACTTTAGATTTATGATTTTAGCTTGGGAACATTTGAAATAAAACTTTAGCACTTCTGAAGCTAGGCTTTGTAACTTCTGAAGTTTGGGATTAGCATTATTGAACACTTCTAACTTATTCCTTTAGCGATTCATTGTAAGCATGTTTCAGCCCATCTAAAGTGAACTTCCAGAATGTTCGAAGTGGCGTTAATCCTTTAGTGTTTCAGCTTCATGCTTCAGCACATCTTGAACTGTGTTGCATACTTGCTTCAACATGTCTTAAGTGGGACTTCAGCATGTCTGAAGTGTTGTTAACACTTTAACACTAGGCTTCGTGCTTTAGCACTTTTGAAGTGAGACTTCAGTCCATCTAAAGCTCGCTTCTACTTGCTTTAGCACATCTTGAAATGTGTTGCATACTTGCTTCAGTACATCTGAAGTGTCATTAATACTTCAATGCTACTGCTTTGTGCTTCAGCACTTCTAAAGTGAGACTTTAGTCCATCTAAAGCTTGCTTCTATGTGCTTCAGCACATCTAAAGCTATCTTCCAAATGTCTGAAGCAATTTTTATGTCTGAACCTTGGCATCTGACTTTATGTACTTCAGTAATGTACTTCAGCATGTCTGAAGCACCTCTAAAGTTTCTCTAAAGCTTGTGTTTGATACTAGACATATCCTTCAGTTATAGTTTGAACTTGGAAGCTTAAGTGCAATGTTTAAAATAATTCTAAAGATTTTAGACTTAGTCTTTCTATTTACAACATTCATTCTTCAGACTCTTTGAACTTCTTCAATTCTAAGTTTGTTCCTCATGGTTTCAAATGTGTCCCAAATCATCTAAAATCTTCTTCTAAGTTTAGTGTCATTCTTCCTTGAGCATTCACTAGTTTCTTCCTTTGTTAATTGACTGTGGATTTTTTCTCTAATATAAACTTGTGTATGCTGTCCACACATTTGAAGTTGCTTCCCTTAATCATTTTCATGAACAAATCACTGCACACTTGGGAAAGTACCTTAACTACTTAACTCACATGGTTTTTCTCATCATCAAAACTAAGCTGGTTAATCATATTCATCATCAATATCAAGCCTATACAAGAGGGTTGGGATAAACATTCTCACCCTTTTTGATCATGATAAAATGTTTGAGTGATGTACCTTTCAGAAAACATAAATAGGGAACTAATAATGAAAGTTCTGTTAAAACTAGATAACTCCCTCTGCATATTAGCTCCCCCTGGACAAGTGCATGTACTTAGCTAACTGAGCATGAGATTATGTACTAGTTCTGGTTTATAATTTCTTAATTCTCCATTATGTAATTATCTCTCCCTTTTTATAATTGATTCTCTTATCTCTAATTATCTCTCCTTTTTTGTAATTGATTCTCTTATCTGCCCCTCTTATGCTCTTTCTTTCATCTCTCAAAATCTCTCCTGCTTTTTGTCATCATCAAAAAGGATTTTAGATTAAGAGGGATGGGAACTTAGGTTTAATACTTGTTAAAATTCATTCAGCTTTAATACTTGTTAAAATTTAAACTATTATCTAGAATATGAAATCAAATCATAATGGTGATTATAGAAGGTTTGACTAGGATTCAAATACCTATTCCTGACCTTAGACTATGAAGTTTCCCAAGCAGGATTGACTTATGCCTTGGGAATGTAATGATCTTAATGATCAATTTTATTTTGTTTTAGCACATGATTAATAGTTTTAATAGCCTTTTAAGCTATTATCTACTAAAAAACTAAGGTGTAATAGAGCATGTGAATCAAAAGGCATAAAGAATACAACAGTAAGTATTTAGATTATGCAAACACAAGCATAGTAAGATGATTATATAATGAGCATGTTATGCATGTGGATCTATCAAACTAACTCCCTTCTAATTCAATAGAATCTATCTTCTAGGAGCGGCTTAGTGAAAATATCTGCTAACTGATTTTTAGTTGGTACATATTCTAAGCAGAGATTATAATTTTGAACATAATCTCTAATAAAATGATGCCTGATCTCTATATTCTTAGATCTAGAATGCATAACTAAATTCTTAGTCAGATTTATAGCACTGGTATTATCACATCTGATGGGTGTATCAATAAATTTCAAGCCATAGTCACCCAACTACTATTTCATCTAGAGAATATGTGTATAATAACTGCTTGCTGCAACATATTCAACTTCAGTAGTTGACAATGCAACAAATGTCTATTTCTTGAAAAATCATAAGATGGTCATGCTTCTAAGAAATTGACATGTCGTTGAGGTGCTCTTCCTATTTACTTTGTATCTAGCAAAATCGGCACCTGATTACCCTACTAACTCAAAATGTAAACCTTTTGATACCATAAACTAAGGTTTGTATTATCTAAGAGGTATTCAAAGATCCTTTTAATAGTAATAAGATGTGATTATCTAGGATCTAACTGGAATTTAATACACATACACTAAACATGATGTCTGGCATACTTGCAGTCAAAAAAGAGATCCTATCATGTTCCTGTATAGTTTCTAACAGACAGTTTTACCTTTCTCATCTCTGTCTATCTTAATGGAAGGGCTCATAGGAGTTCCAAATCTTCTTCCATCTTTTAAATTGAACTTCTTTAGCAGCTCCTTTGTATACTTGGCTTGGTGGATGAAGATTTCTTCTTTCATCTGCTTCACTTGTATACCTAGAAAGAAGTTCAACTCCCCCATCAAGCTCATTTCAAACTCTCCCTACATTGTCTTAGAAAAGTCTTGACATAGATTTTCATTAGCAGCACTGAATACAATATCATCAAAATAAATCTGAAATATAAGAATATCATTCATAGCATGCTTAATGAAGAGTGTGCTATCTACCTTACCCCTTGAGAATTCTTTCTTAATAAAAAATCTACTTAGACTCTTATACCAAGCTTTAGGAGCCTGCTTCAAACCATAGAGGGCTTTCTTGAGTTTGAAGACATGGTTAGGATCATGGGGTTCTTCAAACCTAGGGGGTTATTCCACATAAACCTCTCATTAATGAAACCATTCAAGAATTCACTCTTAACATTCATTTGGTATAAATTGAAATTCATATAAGATACAAAAGCCAACAACATTCTAATGGCTTCTATCCTAGCAACATCTATCATTTTTTTCTGAAAATACCCCTTTACTACTAATCTTGCCTTGTTTCTCACTATTATTCTCAATTCATCAATTTTGTTCCTAAAGACCCATTTGATTCTTATAATAGTTTGATGGTTTTGTCTTGGAACTAAGATCCACACATCATTTCTCTTAAATTGATCTAATTCTTCTTGCATAGCTAATATCCAATTCTCATCTACCAAAGCTTGTTCTATGCAAGTTGATTTTATTTGAGAAATAACGGTAGAATTACTACATACTTGGTGATAAGATGATCTAGTCCTAACTTTATCATACATCACCAATTATTTAGTTTTTTGGTTGAGCATACAGCATGCATGAACCTCTAATCTCTAGGAAAAGAAGAGTTACCTTCCTCATTTACCTCTGTTGTGGATGATCTAGCTTCTTTCATTGTTATTTCTATGTGTGGAGTTTGTTTCTACAAATTCAACTTCTCCATGTCTATGGTGAGTCTATTTGTTTTATCATCAAAATCACTCATTCTTTTTGAACTATTAGTAGTTTCATCAAATTTGAAATGAATGGACTCCGTAATAGATCTACTACTCAGTTCATCGACTCTAAATGCCTTAATAACAATGGAATAACTAAGGAATATCCCTTCATCTAATCTACTATCAAATTTCCTAAGGTTTCCTTTACCACTGTTAAGAATGAAACATTTATAGCCAAAGGTGTGGAAATATGACATGTTAGGCTTCTTTCCATAATACAATTCAAATGGAGTCTTGTTGAGCAATGACCTAGTATGAATTCTATTAATAACATAACAAGCGATATTTATAGCTTCACCCCAAAAGTATTATGGTAGATTGTATTTGCTCAACATGGTCCTTACCATCTCTTGCAAGGATCTATTCTTCCTTTAAGTTACTCCATTCTGCTGGGGTGTTCTTAGAGTAGAGAAGGTTTGAAATGTGCCGTTGTTTTCATAGAAGGCTATGAATTTATGGTTATAAAACTCTCCACCATGATCACTCCTTATAGCAATAATATGAGGGCTTTATTCATTCTACATACGCTTGAAAAAGATCCCAAAGAATGAAAAAGCCTCATCTTCTCAAACTTTTTGCTACTACTATTTTTGTTGTTGATATTGTTCCTCTTTGTCAACATAAGAGCTGTAATTCATTTTTTGACCTTCTTCCCTTTTGTTAGGTTTTGGGCAATCAAACCTCATATGCCCAGGCTTCCCGCAGTTGTATCATGTGGGGATCTGGTGTGCTGTCGTAGGCAACCAAATTTAGAACCTTACTCCAATTAAATTACCTGTAGTAGTGTAAATAAGAGTCAATTCCATGAGGAGTATCTAGCTTTGTTTTATGCAATGTGAACAAGAAGAGGGGTTTTTAATGTAAAGAAGAAAGTATTATAAAAGAAATCTATGAGAGAAGAAAACCTTGGTTCAAGTCGACATCCACCATCAGAATCTTATAACCGATCATTGACACAATTATAAATCAATTCATACTTTAAATATTCACCATTGGAATTATTTTTCTTATCTCTCCTTCAATATAGTTAATTAGAAACATGTGATCCAATTAACCCTAAGTACTAAATAACCTTAGACACGTGCTAGAGATTTAATTTAATAGCAGCTTTAAGATCTATAGTGATTGATGAAGCCAAACAACACAAGCACACACAGTTACATTTAATTTAGTCAAATATTCTTCCGAAGATTTAATAATCCCTGATGTAGTAAATTATTAAACCTTAGTTGCTTCATAGATTAGAGGGATCAAACAATTACGAATTTAATCTCTAATCTAGCAATAGATTGCAATGAATAATAAACTAATAGGCCTCCTAACAATTAAACATTACAATCATAATCATGAATCAAAGAAGAACATTCAATACTCAAAGTATAAATTAAACAATTAAATCAAATTAGATCTCATAATAAATTGATTCTAAGGCTTTTATCTCCTTAAACCAAGAATAAAAGTTTAGCCATGCAGGGCCATGAAATCATAAATAAAATAAAATAGAAGACAGAAGAAGAAGATTCTCTATCGAAAGCCACCAAAAAGTCTTCCTCAAAACCCTACCAAAAGAACCCTCAAAAACCCTAAGAAACTACTATTTATATAGAGTTAAAATATGCAAAATATGCAACTTCCACATGTTTCAAAAAATATTGGCCAAGTCGGGCACCGCCGATGACACCTTACTGCCTCAGTTCGGGTGGTGGTGTGAAGTGGGTTAGTCCCGGCGGAGCCGACCTGCAGCCTTTGGTGCTCCTTTTTGCTTCTCCTCAATGCATCATCTAGCATATGATTTGTACCATGGGGACTCTGCCCCCGCACCCTTGGGGAGATCAGTGATGGGCTATAAGATTGGGCCTAGCAACCCAATCTCTCTGCTACCACCATAGGTCTCTATGAAAAATCCATGCTTATCGCACCACGATATCTTCGAACTAACCAAAACAGAATTCGAGTCATCATCTAAAGTTGTCTAAAGTTTCTCAATTGACTTCTTTTTGCACTTAACCATCCAATTGTCTCCTAAATCAAAATATAAGAATAATGAGTATACTTAGGAATGAATAAAATATAACATTTTGCATTCTCATTGGGATCTGTCTCTTCTTATCATTAATTTTGAAGTTTCTGGAATTGCTTCCAATCTTCTTCTTGAACATGACTTTAAATCTTTGCTTAGCATTGCCGTATCTTCATCATTAGATCCACTCATAGATGCTTCACTTTGAGAGTCATTTTCTGATTCAGCTCTCAGTGTAATAGCTCTCTTTCCCTTATATTCTTTAGGAGTTCTCTGCTTCATTAATACCTTAGGGGTCATTAGAGAGCCCATGAGCTCAATGCTCATTTTGTCCAAGTACTTTGCCTCGTGGATGGCTGTCACTTTAGGCATCAATTTCCTAGGAAGTGATCTTAGTATCTTCTTCACCAATTTGGGCATTACATAGTTCTCTCCAGGACTCTTCAACCCATTGGTGATTTTTTAAAATCTTTCAAACATATCTAATATTGTCTCTGTATCCAACATGTGGAAGGATTCATATTCTAGCACAAGTAAATTGATTTTGGTCACCTTGCCCTGATTAGTGCCCTCATGTGCAAGCTGAATTTTGTCCCAAATCTCTTTTGTAGATTCGCACGAGGAGATCTTTTAAAATTCAGATGGGGACAAAGCATAGTAAAGGCAGTTCTTTGCATTGGCATCTCTCTGTAATGCTTAGATGTCCTTTAAGGTGTATTTATCTTCACTATTGAGGCCTACATTGCTATGAGCCAGAACTGGTAATCAATGGCAACCATAACATTTTACATCCTCATTTTTTAGTACCCATAATTGGCACCATCAAAGAATGGGGGTTTGGAAGTGGATTGTCCCTTTGCAAAGGTGTTGTGGAATGTAATGGCTAGTTGTGGGATCTTTCTTCACAAGTTAAATGCTGATAATCAAGATTAAAAGGTAAAGCCTACTTTGATATCAATTGTTGGTCCCATTTAAGTGGTAGCTTAAAAGGAGGGAAGGGGAGGTGGTGAATTGAGCTTTTAAAATTTATAGCTAAATAAAAGAATAGTGCTAAAAGGAATGTAAATCAAAATCACGCAACACTAGCTGCTGGTACTTTTATAATGGTTTAGCCCTTCTCTTGGGTTCTTACTCTACTTCTCTAAGTCAGTCTATCTCATTGAACTCAAGTTCCACTAAACACTTGATCATCTCCCTCTGATCAAAGATATAATATTTGGTTTCCAAAGCTCACTAATAAACTTTTAAATTTACCCAGCAAGTCTCCCTACTTGTTATAAACAACACTATAATTAGCAAGCCCCTTGCTTGCTATAACAAATAATAGAAAGAAAACTTATACAAGTATGTGCCTCTTACTTAGGTTGAGTGTACAAAGATTAAATGTAGAAGTAATAATTATAATAAAGCTAAGCATAAGTATTTCAGACTCACAAGTAGTTGGAGAAAAATAAGCTTTGAATGTTATTCTGCATGTTGTCTAGTGGAGTTGAAAAATGTTGGAAGAAAACTTTAACTCTTAGTAAATGCTCTTGATTGCTTGTTTAATAGTTGGAGCATCCCTATTAACTCTTTTTAGCATGTCTGGAATGACAGAGAATAGTTGTGAGTGTGCTTCTTTGGAAACTCTGAAGTCATCGTTGCTTTAGACTGTCTGAAGTATACCTTCAGCACATCTAAAGTGACAAAGAATACCATCTTGTGAACAATTAATATTGGCACCTTTGGAATAGAATTTCAATACATTTGAAGTAAGTTCTTCAGAACTTTTGAAATGGCATGAATTACTTAGCCGTGCGCCTTTGAACTTTAGCATTTGTGATTTCATCTTGGTAACGTCTAAAGTAAAACTTCAACACATCTGAAGTTGGCCTTTGTAACTTTTAAAGTTTGGGACTTTGCCATTTTCCAATTCTTCTAACTGGTTCCTTCGGTGACACATTATAAGCATGTTTTAGCCCGTCTAAAGTGAAACATTCAAAATGTTTGAAGTTGCGTTAATCATTCAGCGTCTAGGCTTCATGCTTCAGCACATCTTGAAATGCATTGCATACTTGCTTTAGCACATTTGAAGTGTCATTAACACTTCAACACTAAGGCTTCATGCTTCAGCACTTCTGAAGTGAGCCTGCAGTCCATCTGAAGATCACTTCTACATGCTTCAACACATCTTAAAATGCATTGCATACTTGCTTTAGCATGTCTGAAGTTTCATTAACACTTCGATGCTAAGGCTTTGTGATTTAGCACTTCTGAAGTGAGACTTC
This sequence comes from Pouteria campechiana, assembly GCA_036873735.1. Taxonomy (NCBI): domain Eukaryota; kingdom Viridiplantae; phylum Streptophyta; class Magnoliopsida; order Ericales; family Sapotaceae; genus Pouteria; species Pouteria campechiana. The sequence goes on from JAYJMB010051744.1 coordinate 24,622, forward strand.
AGTCCATCTTAAGCTCACTTCTACGTGCTTTAGCACATCTAAAGCTATCTTTCAAATGTCTGAACCAATTTTTACATCTAAACATTGGCATTTGACTTTATACACTTCAGCAACATACTTCCGCACGTTTAAAGCACCTTTGAAGCTTGTGTTTGATGCCAGACATATCCTTCAGATTTAGTTTGGCCTTTGAAGCTTGAGTATAATGTTTGAAACAATTATAAAGTTATTTTAGGCTTAGTCTTTGTGTCTATAACATTCATTCTTTAGACTCTTTAACTTCTTCAATTCTAAGTTTGTTCCTCATGGTTTTAGATGTGTCCTACTTCATCTTAAATCTTCTTCTAAGTTCAATGTCATTCTTCCTTGAGCATTAAATAGGTTCTTCCTTTGTTAACTGTTCATAGATCTTGCCTCTAATATAAACTTTTGCATGCTATCTACACATTTGATGTTACTTCCCTTAATATTTTTCATAAACTTATCGCTGCACACTTGGGAAAGCAACTATCAGTACCTTAACCACATCACTCACATATTTTTGCTCATCATCAAAACTTATCTAGTTAATCACATTTGTCATCAAAATCAAGCCAATAAAGGAGGGTTTGGATCAACATACTTATCTAGTTTTCTAAACCAAGCATGTCCTACAAATCTTCTAATGTGGGAACAATTACCTCTCTCCTCAATAAAGTTCATTCCCTTGGTCCATCCACTAAACTTTCTAATTTCTTGAGGCTCATCGCCACTAGTTTCTTCACATCCAACTCCCTTTTTGCTATTTTGTCTAGTCATATGTAGGAACTTTGCAATTGGTTCTCTAGGATTAGGGAATTTATTCATCATACTATTTAGTATCTTTATTTATTTATTTAAAGTTCAAACTTCTTTTTGTATAGACCAATTTATGATGCTCATTTTCACGGTAGCATCAAAGTGTTACTTTTTTTGAGTAAATCTTTATCCAAGAGACTCAAAATCATTGAAGAGAGAGTCATATGATTGGTGCAATTCATCAACCTCATTGCATTTGCTGCATTCACTGGTTGAGCTTGAGGAATCTGAATTAGAAAAGTAGTAAGAGTTTACCTTAGGTTCCATGTTGCTTTGGTTCTTTTCTGATTGTTCTTTAGTAGAGGTGTAAGATGCTAACTCATTTTATGTGTGAGCCATATAGTAGATTCTTGTTGAATTCCTTATTTCCTTTTCTTATCTTTCACTTGAATTGGTGCTTGAGGATTCCTCATCATTTATGTATATTCCTTTGGCTTGATTTCTTAAGGGTATTCTAAATTTCTTTTCTTTTCTTTTCTACCTTTTTCTCTCCTTTCTTTATTCTCATTGAGATCTACTCTCTCCTCATCTAGACACACAACCATCATGTGTTCAACACCTCCACACTTGAAACAATTAGGGAGATTCTTCCTTTTTTCTTTCTTCTTTTTCTCATCATTCTTAGGTTATTTTTTGATCCACTAGCCCTATTGCTTCTTACAAACTTCATGAACTTTCTTGCAAGCATGGCTAGTTCATCTTCTATTTGAGAAGTGGACTCTTTGTTGCTTTCTTTTGCTACTCTGAGAGCCATTATTTTCTCCATTTCGTTGGCTCCTCACTTTTGCTTTTAACCTGTTCATGTGACATTAGTGAACTAATCAAGTCATTGACCTTCAATGTGTTGAGGTCCTTTGCTTCTTCAATAGTGGTGATCTTTTGATTCCATGAGTCTAGGAGTGCTCTCAAAATCTTCATAAACTATTTAAAATTTAAAATTTCTCTCTCTAGACTCTTGAGAGCATTAGTGATTTTTAAAAAATAAGCATACATCTTTAAATGTTCTCTCCTTCTTTCATCATAAAGTTTTTTAACTCTCCTATAAGGATGTTCCTCCTTGTCCCTTTAACTTGGGAGTAACCTCCATATATGGATAGTTATAGTACAGGATTAGACTCTATGAAACTTAGTGGTTGACTAGGCACAAAATGTTAGTCCCATGTAATAGGTAGCTCAAGAGGGGAGGGGTGAATCGGGCATATAAAAATTATGCCTAAATAAAAATTAATGAGCTAAGGATAAGTAGTGATGCAGAACATATGTAATTTTCATATCTGTTTGTTTGATCATCGTGATTGGTTCACTTCTAAATTCAACTTTCCTTAGCCATTCTTATATCAAGCAAGTTATCATGTATGAGATGATATAAGTGATAATGTTATACTTAATGAAGTAATGAAGAATAAAAATAAATACATAAACACACACATAAACAACACAGTTTTTATGGTGGTTCGGGAACCCCGTCCCTATATCCACTCTTCCAAGGGCACATACTCATTGTGCCGTAGGTTTCACTATATCCCATATAATGGAAGCACACTAATGATCCCAGCACTCTTTTGGATTCCAGCTTTAGGGGACATAAACAGTGTTCCCAACGCTCTTCTGGATTCCAGCTCTAAGGGGCATAAACAGTGTTCCCAATACTCTTTTGGATTCTAGCTCCAACGGACATAAACATAGTATTCCCAACACTCTTCTGGTTTCACAAGCTCACCATTTTAAAAGATTACCAACAAACTTGTTTGTTTTCCAGAGCTTACCAACAAGTCATACAATGTGGTTTTCTTGAGCTCACCACTAACTCACATAGCTGATTGACAATACTCATTTTGCACATTACATTGCCTCTTTTACTAGGCTGATTTGTAATATTTTGAGCATATATAAAATGATATCTCGTTGAAGCTCATTAGATATCAATACTCCAGATTTATGATTGAGATAGAACTTTTAAGCTCATTATCTATTAGAGTAATGGAGATTGATTATCTAGTAGGAAGCATAGTTTGATTGAAAGATGCTACTTGATTAAACTCACTTCTAATCTTTCTCTTAGCTTCCTAAACCTTCTTTATTGACACTACTACTTTTATATTACTTCATAAATTTTAGCTTGTTTGAGTTAGTTGACTTTCTTTTGAAATTTTAAAGACCATTCTAATTTCTCCTGTTGAAAAGATATCTTCTTAAGAAACTCATTTGTAGTTGGAAAGCCTACAGTGTTCTTAAAGAAGAATCATATCTACATTTTGATAAAGGTTACCTCTTAAAGTTGCAACCTTTATCAAAATGTAGATTGATTTTCTTTGAATTTCTTTCCATCTTCAGCTAATCTTGATTTGTCCAGTCTGCTTAATAGAATCTAATTTGAATAGGATTTTGACCAAAGAGTGCAGTCAGCGATGTCTGGTATAGGTGGCTTCTACTCTTCATGATATACCATATTTTATCTGAAAACTTTTCTTATCATGTCTTGGATTTGTCTCTTGTAATTAATAGACAAAGTTGCTTTGAGTAGATCCACATAATAGACAACTTCATCTTTGTAATTTTGTTAGAGACTATTGCAACATTTTACTTCATCTTCTGTTTTATCTATTATAAGTAGTAGATAAATTGTAAAAGTGTAGGCAAAGTTCTTTCTCTTTATTGCTCACCAAATGATGTTCTCTTAGAAAACAAAGTTTCTTTCATCAGGCGAGGTAGCTTTGTCTATTGTAAGCGGCAAATGATCTTTGTAGCACAGATAAAGCTTCTTTGCAGAAGATCAAGTGAATTTCACTAAAAAAAGTTTTCTTTCCATCAGCCAAAGTGGCATTGTCTATTGTAAGTGGCAAAGATCTTTGTGGTGGGAACAAAGCTTCTTCACAGCAGATGAAGTGACTTTCACTAGATGAAGTTTTCTTTTCATAAGCCGAAGTGACTTTGTCTGTTGTAAGTAGCAGATGATTCTTCTTGGCAAACAAGGCTTCTTCCCTAATAAATGAGATGACTTTGTCTATTGTAAGTGATAGATGAAGTTATGATGTGCAGACGAATCCTCTTTTTAGTCATTCATATGACGGGTTGTCTGTTACAAGTAACAGGCGACTCATTGAGCCATAGATGACTTGTTTCTTCAGTGTTTGTCTAATGGTTTGCAAGTGACAGACAATTCTTGTAGATTAAGATGATAAAAATAGTTGTTCTTCTGCTATTGTGCCGCTTCTGCTTCATTTTCTTTATTTTTTTATAGAGATTACAGATACGTTCCTCGATCTTCTTTAGTTTTAGATAGACTTATGTGAGAGACAAATGCTTGAATAAATTTGGCTTCACTTTAGCTCTTCATTTGTCTGATTTTGGCTTTATTTCGTCTCTGCTTTTGCAAACTGAATTCATCTTTGATTATAAGTAGTTTATTTGACTTGCCCATGGAATAATTCGTCTAAATATTTCTTGGACATATGCTCTTAGATATTGACTTTATATCTAGAATATTTATCTGATCATTCATTAAGGCTTGAACTTCATAGCTAAAGATATACTTGATGACTTCTTTTCAAAGTTTTAGTGTCATTCTTTCTGAGCATTCTTGTCTTCTTTTTCGTAAGTGGATTTTGCTTACTAATGTGTTCTCTGTGAGTGCTATCCACTATTCAAATTGCTTCCTTGTATGTTTATATTTATTTCTGTAATACTTGGGAACATAAAATTCATTATCACAAATGTTTACTCATATGTTTTTGCTCATCATCAAAACTTAGCATTTTGCCATATGCACTATTTGGTTCAACATTCTCCCCCTTTTTGATGATGATAAAACATTTGAACGAAATGCCTTTCAGAGAGGGTAAAGATATTCATAAATGTAGATGCATGAGAAATTTTAAATGGTTTAATGTAAATGCACAAGGTATTTACACAGATATATTATGGCTCCCCCTAACTTAGTGCACTATCTTTAAGTTTTTGCTCATGTAGCTTGGCTCCCCCTAAGTAGGTATCATAATTAATCTTTACTCTACATTGCTCTATTCACTCATTGCATTATATTTCTTCCCCTTTTTGTCATAATCGAAAAGATAAATTTTAGAAGGGAAATGGAGATTCAACATTGTAAGTGATGATAACCAAAAAGAAATTGTCCAAAAATAATTTCATTAATGTGAGATATATACAATGTATAACAAAATACATTAGTGACCCCAAATCATAATTTTTCAAAAGACATCATTTTTCTGATGGGAGTTTCACATTAAGAGCCTTTTAGACATGAGGGACAATTTGAAGTCCCCTAATGTAGTTAGGATCCATTAGTATTAGATGAGGAAGACGTAGTCCTTGATCTTGTGCTTCCTTGTTGGCAGCTATCCATCTTTCAAAAATGGCCTGAGTCAGCATGAGAGGATCTGGACCTATTTCATGATAGTCAATGAGTTTGATGCCATCTCGATAGTTATAATCTAATAGCTCTTAGTATGGAGGAGGCTTGCCATGATGAGTTGCTATAGTATTTGCATCTGTTCTTTGTCTAAAAGTAGCATGTGTAATGAAGATTGAGCTAGGGGAAGGAGATGTAGGTTCAACTTATTGAGTATTGTTTGTTGAGGTCTTGGAGACTGAAACTTTGAATCTTACAGAAGGTTGAACATTGGAAGAAGGTTGATGGGTGGTAGATGGGAATGGTTCAATGAGAGAGAGAGAGAGAGAGCATGTGTTGTGGTAAGAGATGGTTTAGCAAAAGGAGATGGTGTTGTAGAGGGAGATGATTCAGAAGAATTGTGAGTTGTAGAAGGTTCAATAGAAGGGGCAACATTTGGTGATGTTTGGGAGAATTCATTTAATATTTTATCAATGATTTTATTTTCATCTAGAAGAGGTTTGGGTTTAAAAGTTTTGGTTTGACCCTTCATTATTATGATGTTGTCAAGATAATCTTAATCTTCAAAGTTTGGAAAAGGAAGATTAGAGAGAGTGAAGGATTCATTTTTTGATTTAAGAGTGAAGGCAATTGTTTGGTCTATTAATTGTCTATGTTCAATTTCTTCTAGGGTCATTTTTGATTCTTAGGGATTGAAAAATTTTATTTTGGAAGTTTGGGTCACTAGAAATGATATGATTTTAGATGATGATGGCACGTCTTCTAGTGGAGTAGGTGGACTAATGTTTGAAGGAGAGATAGGTGACTGAAAGGTGATTGGAGATGAAAGGGTGGATTTTGGAATTTGAACAAGTTTGGATGAGATGAATTGATTGATGACCTATGGAGATGAAGGGGGATTTTCTTGGGATGAATGCTTCTTTGAAGTGTATTTAAAGATTTAAAGACTTTACTTATTGGGATTGTTGACTCAGATATAGAAGACATAGAATTAGACCTAGGAGATTCTAGTGGAAGATCTATGTAATGAGCAAGAGATGGAGATTTATGAGGTGTGTAATGTGGTGAGAGTGGAATAGAAGAGAAGTGAGGTGGTTGATGAGATGAGGTAGAAGAGGAGTGAACTGACTGAAGAGATGGAGAGGCTGAGTGAATATCTCTAAGTGGTGAGACAGGAGTTGGCTTCTTTTGACCTTGGATGGATTCTATTAAAGAGAATAAGGTGTCTATCTTTTTGTCCAATGAATCCATTCTAAGTATCATAGATGCAATAATTCTGAGTATCATAGATGCAACAATTTCAATATTTTGAAGCTTATTTTCAAGATTTTGTGGAATGTGTTGGGTAGGTGGAGATGAATGAACAGGTCTAGAAAGAGATGGAGTTGAACTATGATGTGGAGACTCATGACCTCGTGGAATGTGTTGGATTACTGGAGGTGAGTGAGTAGGTCTGAAGGGAGATGGAATTGAACTATGGTGTGGAGAGGGTTCTACTGTAGTTACTGCTTCTCTTTCTAGTGTTATTGTCTCTTCTGCTGCATTTATTGAAGGATTTTCCTCTCTTCCTTCCTTGATAGATCCTTGCCTTTCTTCTTCTTCATCTTATTCTTCTCTCACCATTTTTGCTCTATTTGTTTGCTCATGTTCCTCTCTTCTTGCTTCTTCTTCCTCTTCCTCTTGTTCTTCTTCTCTAATCCTTTCTAGTTGTCTTGCCCCTCTGGCTTTTTCAGTGACTGTATCACTTGATGGTATGATTATTCCCATCCTCTTCAATGTTACTTAATTAACCATATTTGAAATTTTGAATGCCTCTAGATCTTTGTATGATAAATCCACCTCTGCCTTTCTCAATATTTGAGCCATTTTCATTCCACAGGGCAAATGATGTCTTGTGGATGATTTGACTTGGAAGAGATGTTCGAACATTAGTTTGGAAAGATCCAACCTCTTCTTATACTTTAATGCACAAAGAATCTTTGCATCTTTCTCAAAAACATTATCCCTACTTCCAACCTTGGGATGAATGTTGTTATTTAGGATAAGATGAGAAAGCCTTAGATTTATATCTAGTTGCTTGGGATTTAGATTCTTTACATTATCACCAATGGGCATTCCTATCAGTTGTGAGAACAATTCTCTTTTGGGTGCTGGCCACTCAAATATCTGTCTTTCAACCAAGGGAAGATTCAAACATTCTCTAATATTTTAGGAGATAGATCTATCTCCTTATCTCCAATTAATGATTTCTTAACCTTAGGGTTATAATTGTAGAGAAGTACTTTTACCATTCTGGGATAGCTTTCAACTCTGTGACTCACATGATTTTTCCATCCCTGAAAGCTTATCCATTCACAAACTTCTAGATTCATCTTCTTAAAAGTTTTGAAATCAATAGCTCTACTATTTACTACTTTTCTATTGATAAATTTTTTTATGTAATCTTGGTAACTTTGTTCATCATTTTGGAAAGTTACCTCTAAAAATCTATTTTTCCGAACTTTGCTTCTCCATGATGCATGCAGTTCCTTTGACTCCTTTCTACTCCTTTTTCTTCTGGAGGTGAATGCTGGAGTTGTCTTGGTAGCTCTTGAATCTTTCATTTCTGTCAGTCGAGGTCTTAGGATTTTGATGTGGAAGAGCTAGGGGGTTTTTGGCATCGAGATGAGTAGAGGAAAAATGGCGCCAAGAAGACAAGGAGTGGAGAAGAAAATAGCAGGAATTTGAATTGCCTTTTTTAAGGAAGGACTTTGTCACTTATAGTGAATGGGATAGTTGCATCTGATGTGAGGTTAAATAGGGGATTTAAGCATTTGAACCTTGAGAGCATCAAACGAATTTGATGGCTTCAGACAAGCCTACAGACAAAGTGAGGACTTCATCTGCTAGTAGATATGAGATAATGAGATTTTAATTTACTTTTGATTTGAGATAAGCATGATTTTTTGAGAAGATAATATAGGTTCACTTAAGATTATAGGTCTTTAATTTACAAAGATTTGAATGATTAATCCTTTTTATATGATATGCACAAGCGAATCAATGAAGCATGTATACATAATTCAGAAAAAAATACAATTTCAATTTTTATAAGTAATTTAATGTGCATGGAATTTAAGATGATATGCTATTAAGCAATTAACATTCAAATCACATATGAATTTCTTGAAGATTTGAGAATTTGGATTAAAAAGTCACCTCATTTTCTTGAACTGCTAAGATATTGAAAAAATACTTACTTGATTGTCTTTAGTTCCTCTGGATTCTCCTTAAATGATTCTTCTTGTCTCAATAACTTTTGTATATAATCAAATTGCTTGGGTCCTCTCAACCTTGTTAGCTTTGTCATAAATAAAAGAGTGCTTATAAAGAGTGCTTTGTCACAAATAGGAAAGTAAAATGTTACACTTATAAAAAGTGCTTTTTGATGGCATAGGGGAAGACTTTGAAGAAGATTAAATATTACTTTGAATGCAGAGATAACTTACCAAATTGTAGGTGAGAGCCTTTAATAAGATGCTTTAAAGGTTGTAGGGTTTGAAGGCTTTAATCTTTTATTACTTTTTGAAATGAAGATTAATACTTGCTTTAATGCTTACAACAACTACTTTGTTGTGATATTCAAATTCTAGCCATTGGGGTAGGTGGAGGTCATTTCATGTGAGAAAACATTTGAATTTTTGATTGTTGAGTTCAACATTTTTAGATTCTGTAAAAAAACATTTTAGACCTCTAAAGTTTGTGACTCAGCAATGTCCAAAAATGGGCAGTATGTGTTTTAGAACTCAAAAGTTATAACTTTAGAACTCTAAACATCATGACTCGGCAATGTAGTGCCTCCTTTAGAACTTTGAAAAACTTACTTTAGAATTTTTAGTGTTGTGACTATGAAATGAAACAAGTTTTTTGGATCTCTATGATAACCTTTCAACCTCTGAACGTTGTGGCTTACTTCCAAAATAATTTTAAACCTCTGACTGGTACCTATGAAACATCATTACAAACTTTTGAACTTGTTACTTTGGATTGCTCAAAGAAGCAAAAAGTTCTTCCTCTAATATGTTGTTTCAATCCTTTGAATGATGTAGATTTGGAATGTAATGTGTTCTTTAATTAGACAACAAGATTTTAGTCATCTGAACATCGTTACTTTGGATTGCAACAAGTTACTCATGCTTCTGAAATTTTATCTGAATGTTGTAGCAAGTTCTTCAATAAGTTCTTAAACTTCTTAATCTTTGTATCTTTGGAATGCCTCTAACGCATTAAATCAGATTTTTTGAATCACCTTTAGACTTCTGAAAGTGGAGAAATTTCCAAATTTTTTAACTCGACAATGACAATTTCAAAACGCTAAAAATTATTATAACTTATTATAGTAGCAAAATGAAATAGAGCATATTTTAGAACTTTGAAAGTCAAGGGTGTGTTCTCTAAAACTCTTAAAAGTTCTTGCAGCACTTTACTATTGTTGCGAACTGTAGCTATTTACTATAGCAATGTGAAACTAATGCTCTTTAAACTTCTAATAACTAATTTCAGAATTTTGTATCAACTCTAAAAATCACTATAGCATTTTATTATAGAATTGCACTGTAGTAGTTACTATAACTACTAGATAGAAAGTTTCTTCAGACTTCTTAAAATCAGTTTAAGAACTCTTAAGCATCTTCTAAAAATCACTATAGCAATATACTATAGCAACTAGGCGTAGGTGCTTAACTCTAAAGTTTTAGTTCAGAATTTTGAAAATCACTATAGCAAAGCTACTATAGTAGCTAAGTGTGGGTGCTTAACTTTGAAGTGTTAATTTAGAACTCAAAAAATCACTATAGCATTGGTACTATAGTAAAGTTACTATAGCAATATATTGAAAAATTTTAATTTGAACAACAACATCTTTAGGTCTCTGAATTATCCTCTAAAAATTTTAGTTTTTAGAAACTGTAGTTTTATTATTTTAAATTATTTTTAAAGTTTTTCAATTTTTTTTAAAGGAGGAACCATGTCTTCTTTCTTCTCCTCTTTTATGTATTCTTATATAAACCTTTAGCAAGCATATTTTTGGATGTGTTTGAATTAATTGCTTCTGCACTTCTTGAAAAGCAATGTTACTAGCTCTTAAGGACAAGTCTTGTTTTCTTCACACTTGACTCCACCTTCTCCCCAAAATTTTATTTGCTTAGGCCTAAGTTAAAAACAAGTTTTGTTGTCATTAAAAATATACCCTTGACTCAATAGTTTAAAGCATAATCAACTACTTTAGAACATCCCAACACTTCTTCTTGAATAATCTCTCAAAAACTAGATCATTTGAAATGATTGAAAAGCAATACATGGCTTTGAACATTCAAAATTTTGATCGTTGGAGTTAGCAGGAGGTACTGTAGGCAATTGCAATATCGACTATGGTCTAGGAGGTATGGAAGGCAGTATGGGATATCGGTTGTGGTTAGAACCCTAGAATTCTTCCAAAGCTCATGCTATTGTCCATTGGCAGGCAGAACCACAGGTGGTTGCAATATTGGTTGCACTCCAGGCTTTACATGCAGGTGGCATGGGCTTTGCCAGGCGGTTCTTCTTCTAATGTGGCTGGCAGTATTAGGTGGTGCCTTTAGCTTTCAACTACGATCACAGGTAATACCCGTATGTGGTTGTGGTTGTCCAAGAGTTATACTTCTTGCTTAGAATACTCTAGGCGGTATGAATCATGGTTGTGATGCCACTGTAGTTGTCCAGGAGCTACACTTCTTGCTTGCACTACTGTAGGTGTTCATTGCAAACTAACCCCAACTGTACAGTGCCAAGCTTTGTAATATACTGATGAGAGAGTATCATCTCCATAGGGATTGAGAATTTTAATTAATCGCTAGCTATTATTATGAATAATTCTAACATTATCTTGATTACTAAGAAATAATGAATTGGATAATAAATAAAATGGATAAGCTTTGAATAGAATAAATCAAGGTATGAGAACTCTAGAGGATTGATTTCATTTATGCTTCATTCATGGTGTTTTCAACTTATTCTAGATTTATTATTACATTGGTTTATAAGTCAAGAATCCTAATTCACTTAACCCCTCTCCCGAGTGCCGAGTCAAGTATCTATTCCTAAAATTCTAATTTTGATATCCCTATAAAAATAAGAATATTAGGAATGCATTAAGATCTATAATTCTCTTTAAATAATTTCATAAAACTAAGAAGCTCTTCCAAATCATCTATGATTTTATGTTGTGATGCTTAGATCCTATTCGGGGTTATCTCTTCTAAGTTTCAAACCCTAAATACTTGATCATTCAATAAATGGCCAATAAATTGAAAGCATTAAACAAAAGACTTCACAAATAAACTAATTGCAAGATCAATCAAGCTATACCATGAATTCCACAATAAATCCATCTCCCCTCTAGAAGGGGAGGGGGGGGATTAGCTACTCATGATGTAGAATAAATCAAGAAAATAATAGTTCAACATCATCATGGTTCAAATCCTAAAATCAATTTCATAATTACAAGGAAAGAAAGCAATCAAAAATAAAGAAAACCAGTGTCTTCCCCTTTTATCATGTCTTTTGCTTATTGAAATTGTTGTGGATTTTCCAATGCAAATGCATGTATTGTTAACCAGTAATAAAGAGTGAGTAAGATATCATTCCCAAGAGGACTATGTATACTAAGTACCAAATTATTCCAACTCAGAATTTTGTTTGAAGAATTGAAATGTGGCAAAAATATGGAAATAGAAGAAATCTAAACTAATGGACTTAAGCAGCAATGGTGCAAAAATTGGATAGATAAAAGGGATTAATGATTGAAACATCTAGGGGTTCATGAGTTCACTAAGTTAAGCAATCAATGTTTATTCCTACATTGATAATGAATCTCTCTTGTTTAATTGTTATTCTTTGTCAAGTCATAATAACCTATCCCAGTTAGAAACTTTCCTAGATCTCTATGAAAATTTTGAACTAACCAAAATGCATTAAGATCAAGAAACTTATAATGTTAAATAAGCCTCATACATATCTCTATCATCATAATAATCTTATGGTGATTAATTATGGTCTAATTTGATTATCGCTGCTCAGCCTTAAATTGAATCACAAATCATGTTAAAAGGAGCGGGCATTCTTTCACAAGGATCAAAATTGGATTAAACACTCAATGCAGATGATGAACAAGCAAAGCATTGTATTAAATATGATGAAACCAAATAATCATAATCTGGCTACATTGTTCCCCTAGATTAACGTGCTTAACTCATAATGAAATCAAACAAAATAATGCACATTGTCTTAAAAATGATTAAGAAAGGAAAATGACTGAAAAAGAACAAAGAAAGATCAAGGGGTACGCTTCTCCATGTAGTGTTCTTAGCTTATTTGTTCTCTTGTAAGCACCTCTTCTCTTGCAAGAAGATTACCCTTCCGATTTGTGTAGTTGCCTCCCTTTCTTATTTTCCAGCCTCTAACCCTAGCCAAAAAGTCCCTTAGGACATCTCCATACATCTATTTATATCACTCTTATTAGGGTTTAAATTCATTGCACAAGTAAAATGACTTCCTCAAAATTAGCATTTTTGTCTCCAATATGGCACTATGGCTCCACTTTTTGCTGCCCATCCTGCATTGGAGTCACAACGCCATTTGCTGCTGCCCACTAGATACATGTATGGTATTTTGACTGTAACTTTCTCATCCGATGTCGGAATCACATGATTCTTGCTGCATTTGAAAGATAAGACATCCAATTTTAATGTTGCAACATTCAAGTGCTTTCCACCTTGTTATGCTTTTGAACAACTTAAAATATAGGTTCCATCTTCATTCATATGATCTTTCCCTTCAACTCCATTAAAATGCTCTTTTTTTATATGTTTTGATGCCTGAAACACAAATTAACTCCATTAAGTGTAATATTTAATAAAATGTGATTAAAAGCTAATAAAATCATCTAAATTAAAGATCCAATATATATAAATTTAGTTATTAAAATATGATAAATTATGAGATTATTAAATACCCCAAACTTATATTTTGATCATCCTCAAGCAAAATAGCAATCATGTCTCATGAGAAATTCAAGATAATCTCTCTTAAACAATCAAGAACATGCTTGACAAATTATGCATATACACATAACTCAAAAATCATTTAAAACACTTGCTATGTAATCTCATTAATCTAATGCTTCATCAATCTCTTCATGAAGTAAAATTGTGTGAAGTGAAATCGTGTGTGTGTGTGTGTTATCAATCTTATGCTACATGGATGCTTTTTAATCAACAATATTCAATTCAGTGATTCTAATGATCTCTATAAACATCCCATAGGCTTATTTTTCATAATCCTTCTCCACTAATTTTGACAACTCTATTCACTTAGATAAATAGGCCTTTGTTAAGCTAGTAATGGGGCCTTAGGTTTGGCTAACAAAAGAAAAGAAATACGGACTCACAAAGTAGAAGATCATAAATAAATTTGTACATGAAAGTTCACTTTCTTTACTTTTCATTTACTCCTCTCTTTCTTTTTATGGGATGTATTACTACCATACTCCTAAACTTATTTTATTTTGAGTTCATTGGGATGTGACCCACCACCCCCCAATTGAAGGGTGAATCCTTATCAATTCTTTTCTTTTTCTCCCTTTTTTCTTTGTTTTGGCATTCTTCTTTTTAACACCCCCAAACTTATCTTCTTTTGCTATCTCATACTTTTCTAACAACCATGTGTATCGAATATGTCTTTTAATGGGCAAACATGGTTTTTCAGGCTCAAAGGGTTTGGATGACAAAGCTTAAGAAGGAAAAGTCGAATGGTGTTCTTTCATATGCAAAGCATATGCCATTCTTTTCATTGAAGCTCAATGGGGATACTGGTGACAATGAATGTAATAAGTTAGCTTGAAAGGCTCAAACTAATAAAAGAATACCTAAATCACTTCCAAGTAAACATGTAATCTAGAATTTCACCTTGAAGGATAATCAAACAAGTTTTAGTATGATCATGTCAATGAAAATATGTCGCCAAATTTACAACGTCATCAACGAATCCATATACACTTCATATGATCATAAGGTGCTCAATATCAATATCATCATCATGAAAATAAAGACTTATCACAAGAATCATTAAATCACAAGGTAGTGCCTATCTCTCCTTCTAAATCATGTGTAATGGCAATCAAAAACTAAGTATTGATCATCAAGAGAGAATCCATTTCAATTTCAATATTTTGGCACAATTGATCTTAGAGTTTCTTAGCTAAGACATCAAAAAGTGAAGATCATTGAAAAGAATATACCTAAATTTGAAAAACAATTGCTCAAAACTTAATGAAAATCCCCAAATATCCCTAAATACCCCTAAACTTAAACTAAACATTACCCTCAATGTTTAAACGAAAATGCAAAAGGGGAAAGAAACTTCCTTGTAGGGATATATTCTCCTCCGATGGTGAATGGGAGTTGCCTAGATGATGGAAATAGACTTTTGATGGGCTCAAGAAAGGATTAATTGCAATCTAGAAAACCAAAAACAACTTAAGTAAATAGATAAAATAAAACAAAACCCCAAAAGAACTAAAAATACTAAGAAAGAAGGGATAGGAAGTAGTTCTAATTTATAGTCTTTAACTTGACTTTTCACCACTATCTATTCACTTTAAATTTCTCATGCTTTATCACTTTTAATTCTAACATTATGCATACAGAAGGCAAGTCTACTTCCCTCAATATCTTCTATTGTCCAATCAAATGCACACTTCCACTCTCGTATTCATAGAAGGTTTTCTTCCTTCACACCTATAAGTGAAGAAGAATTAATTACTGGAAGGGAAGAAACTCCATAAGCATATTTCAAATGAGAGGGGAAGGTTTTGAGTTCAAGAATTGGAGGCTCTTCAATTGTTCGATTAGGCTTTTTAGTGAGTTACCCCAATTCCTTATATCTCAGTGTCTTTTGTCTTAGGTTGATCTCCATGAACTTTTCACACTCTATCTCCTCATTCTCAATTTTATTTGTTTGAACCAGACATGCTTTGAGTGGTCTTCATAAACCTTTTCTTGTTGGTTTATTTCTTGAGCTATTTGAGTTTCCCTTGGCATAATGGACTGCTAAGGAGGTATTAGTTGAACGTCTTGTTGAGGAGGTAGTGGTTGAATGTCAAGAAGAACTTCAAATTATTCTTGATCTTCTAGCTTAGCCTTTTCACCGCTTGATGGAAGCTCCAGTTCTTTCCCACTACTTAAGGAGATTGCCTTGCATTGTTCTCCTTGATGACTTCTTTGTTGCTAGGTAGATTACCTTGTGGGCTATTGAACATCTTGGACAACTGAGCAGTTTGAATTTCTAGATTCCAGATCTATGTAGATTTATTCTGTATCAAAGCAGGTTGATTATGAAAATTGCCTCTTGCCTTTACCATGAAATTATCTGCATTGGCCATGAACTTATTTGTGGTATTGGCCAAATAAGCTAAAACAACCTCCAAATCTGTCTTCTTTCTAAATGGATTTTCAACTTGACATTCTTCGCTAGGATGGTTGCTTTGATAGAATCTGAATAGCATTTTCCCCCAATTGACATAATTTTTCTGTATTGGCCATGTAATTCGAGAGCTTATTTGTAGTGTTGGCTAACTAAAGTAGAGTAACTTCCAAATCTGTGGTCTCTTCCTACTGTTGAAACAATTATTGAGGTTGCCCCACATTCTAATTATTTCTCTATAAAAATTTGAGGTGATTGCACCATCCTAGATTGTATGTGTTGGAGTATAAGTTATTCTGCTACCTTTTGAAGTTTTCAATATGTTTGAGTATGGTTGTCATGATGCTGAACACAAATCCTGTGAAAAATTAAATGAACAATTAAAATAAAAGTAAAAGAATTCAAAGTAAAACTTGAGTTATTTATTTTGATATTAGCACAATGTTAGTCCCTGGTAATAGCACCAAAAACTTGTTGTGGATTTTCCAACACAAGTGCATGTATCATCCACAAGTAATAAAGAGTGAGTAAGATATCATTCTCATGAGGACTATGTATACCAAGTACCAAATGATTCTAACTCAGAATTTTGTTTGAAGAATAGAAATGTGGTAAAAATATGGAAATAGAAGAAACCTAAACTAATGGACTTAAAGTAATGGTGCAAAAATTGGATAGATAAAAGGGATCAATGGTTGAGACATCTAGGGGTTCACGAGTTCACCAGGTTAATCCTATCTGGTTTCACCTTTTTTTTGCAATCAATATTTATTCCTATGTTGATAACGAATCTCTCTTATTTAATTGTTATTCTTTCTCAAGTCATAACAACCTATCCAAGTTAGCAAATTCCTATATCTCTGTGAAAATTATGAACTAACCAAGATGCATTAAGGTCAAAAAACTCATAATGTTACATAAGCCTCATGGATATCTCTATCATCATGACAATCTTATGGTGATTAATCATGGTCTAATTTGATTATCGCTTCTCAACCTCCAATCGAATTACAAGTCATGTTAAAAGGGGTGACATTCTTTCACAAGCATTAAAATTGGATTAAACACTCCACAGATGATGAATAAGCTAAGAATTGTATTAAACATGATAAAACCAAACAATCATAATCTAGTTGCATCATTCCCCTAGATTAAAGAGCTTAACTCATAATGAAATCAAAGAAAACAATGCACATTATCTTAAACATGATTAAGAAAGAAAAATGATTGAAAAAGAACAAAGAAAGATTAAGAAGTAAGCTTTTCCACATAGTATTCTCAACTTCTTTGTTCTCTTGTTAGCTCCCTTTCTCTTGTAAGAAGATCCCCCTTCCAATTTGTGTTGTCCTCCCTCTCTTATTTTCCAACCTCTAATCCTAGCCAAAAAGTCCCTTTGGACGTCCTCATACATCTATTTATATCTCTCTTCTTAGGGTTTAACTTCATTGCATAAGTCAAATGATTTCCCCAAAATCAGCATTTTTATCTGTAATATGGCACCGTGGCTACATTTTCTAGAGCTGCTTCTCCACTTTCTACTACCCACTCTATGTCAACACATCTTGTATTGAAATCATGGCTCCACATTTTGGAGCTGCGATGCCATTTGTTGCCACGCACCAGATACATGTATGGTATTTTGACCATAACTTTCTCATTCGATGTCACGTGATTCTTGTTACATTTGAAAGATATTTTGATGGTTTAAAATTGTAATGTTGATTTTTTTCCAAATCATCTTCCATATGTGCCATATTATTATTACAAGTGACACCATATTCTGCACATTTTAAAGGTGCTTTCTGCTGGATTGAAGTTTGAGATAGTTGTAGTGTTTTGTCTATAACTTCCACATTTGATATCCAAATCCTATGATTCTTGATTTATTATACAGATAACTTGAAAGCATATATCTTATATTCTTAACATGTTTGATGAATCTATTTTTTTATATCAAAAATGGCTTCAAAGTTAAGCCTTTTTCATACTTAGCTTTGCAGGCAGATTTTCTTTGCAATGTTGCAGATGCTGCAGCATTAAATTTTAATGTCGCAACATTCAAGTGCTATCCACCTTGTTATGCTTTTGAACAACTGAAAATATAGCTTTCATCTTCATCTATATGATCGTTTCCTTCAACTCCATTAAAATGCTCCTTTTTGACATGTTTTGATGCCTGAAAACACAAATTAACTCTGTTAAGTGAAATATTTAATCAAATGTGATTAAAAGACAATGAAATCATGTCAATTGAATATCCAAAATATATGAATTTAGGTATTAAAATATGATAAATTATTATCTTATCAAAAATCAAGCTCTTTCCTCTTAATCTAAAACCTGATCTTCTTCTCTTCAAACTTTCCAAAAACCCTCAAAAAGCTTTGCACAAACCTAGCCAAACGCCCCCAAAAACCCCCCAAAATAATCATCTCAAAACCCTCTTGCAAAGTCCCTTTTAAACTTAGCAATTTGGAGCTAAAATCAAGCATGCCACTAGCACCATGGTGCCCATTTTATTGTCCAATAGGTGCTACATTTTTCAAGGGGTGGTGCTACGGAGTCAGTTTTGGTGCCGCAATGTCCATCGTGCTACATTCTGCTTCCTCCAGTTGGACTTCCTTCAGCCATCCAATAGCAATCCTTCTTTTCCTTAGTTTTTTTCTCCATTCCTTCTGCCTTCCAATGTAACTAGAGAAACATATAAAAAACATATGAGCTGCATATAAATCTCTCAAGAATCAATAATTAATAAGCTTGTACAATACTAGATATAAGTGAATAAAGATCACTTATCAATGTAATATCCCAGGATTTAAGGTAATGAATAATTTTATTATGAAATAATGGTGCTATTTTTTCATGAGAATTATTTAATGGTGCTATTTTTCTATCATGAGGATTTTTAAGGAATCATGTCAAATTGATATTCAATTGATGTGGACAAAATAAATCAACTTGCTACCAAATTATTACATGAAACATGAGTTATATATTGCTAAATTTTATGCATTGATTGGTGTCAAATTACCATTTAATTTTAGCATGGTCAAGGGTGATTTAAACATGGTGATTAATGATGTAAATTAAGAAATTTAATGTGATTTCTGGAATTTTCATTTTTCTAGAGTAGTTTTAGCACTTTGACCATTACGTCTTCATACAAACTCAGAATTGAGTCATTTATTTTTTCATTATTTAGATAATTTCAAGGAATACAACTTTTATGTTGACTATAATTTCTAATTATGCTTATATTTTGAGTCATGGGTCCCACAAAGTGATGCCACTTGGATTGGAGATGGTTGAAGTTTTTTGGCTATTAATTTTTCATGAGAAATCATAATTTAGTAATTTTTGATTCATTAGATATTTGGCACATATGAGGGTTTTAAGTTAAAATTGGATTTTTATGAAAATCTTGAATGTTAATGTAACACCTTGGTATTTGAAATCTACTCATGAGGAAATGGGTAGAGTTTATCTTATGAATTCGATAAATTTCACTATTAGAGTTATACAAAGTCAATGAGAAGAAAATAACTTAAGTAGTGAAATTCAGCAAAAGCATGTTTATGACACATATGAATAGTCTTATATGATGTTTGAGGTGATTGAAAATTTTTTATGTAGACATGGATAGAGTTTGATGCTTGAATTTCATAAATTTAAATTATATAATGGCTATAAGAAGAAAAAGCATTGGAATAGTGAATTTGGGAAAAAAGCGTGTTGATGATGAATGTGAATGGCCTAAGATAGTTATTATATGTATTATAATATTTTTGGAACATTAGTTTGAGCATTGGATGCAATTTAGAACAAAAATGGCCTATAGAGTTGTTTATATATGAAAATTCAGTTAAAAACAACTGAATGAGTGTTTTTTGATAATTGACCTCAAATGAGGTATTGAATGGAATGAACATAATTCATTTCATGTAATGTTTTCGAAGTGATTATTTGGAGATTTGAAATGTTTTATGTAAAATGGGGCTATGGTGATCTTTCATAAGTATAAAACCTGAATCTGGAAAAGGGGATCATTATGACTGAAGTTTGACTTGGATAATAGACTAATTTGAAAAAGTGTTCAATATAGAAGTTGTATATAATGAAATTATCTATCTAATGAAAGAAACATCACTCAATTCTGATGTCATATGAGGATGTTATGACTAATACACTGAAGCTATTCTAAATGACTGAAAAATAACAAGATGAATGAAATGGGTCAACATGATAGAACTTTTTGACATGCTTTTAGGCTGATTTGGAAATATTAGTTAACATAAAAGTTGTATCCTTGAAGTTATCTTTTCAATGCCTCAAAATTCAGGTCATTTGGATATCGTACATAAAAGTTATGCTCAAATTACTAACTGTATATTGAGGTAATAGGTTAGTGTCAGGACACAGGAATTCAATGTCACAACACCTGTGTCTTGACACAGGTTTTCTATGTCACAACACTGGATAGTTAGTGAAGTCTGTATCTCAACATGGGCTTTTTATGTCATGACACAGGCCTGTTGGTGTGCTGGAGCACCAAAAAAATGCGATGTTTTAAGCCCTAAATCTATTCCGTTTCATTATTCTTTGTTCTGTTTGATCTCCCATGCCCCAAAATCATGCACTAAACCTTGTTTAGCATGATTCCACCATGATTTAGCTAGGTGATTTCTATTTTAAGTGAAAATCCATTGTTTCTTGATGAAGATGATAAAATCCAACTTTTAGATTTGTGGATTGGGGAAGAAGATGTTGTTTGGTGCAATTGGATGGTGCTACTTGGAACTTTGGGCTTGAAAGCATATTTATGGGATGATGTTGTGCATGGATTCCATGGTAAGATGCCCTTTCTTGTCTGAATTTGAGATTTTTGTAAACTAGGGTTTTATGCAATTTTTAAAAAAGTGATTTTTAGATGAAAATAATATGAGTAATTATGGGGGAAATCAGTATTAATTAATTACTATAAATTGGAAGTGAATTGGGTTTAAAAATCATTATTTTTGGCTTTAGGGTTTTGTGAATAGTGACTTTTGGAGAATTTTATGAATTATGTGAAATTACATGGGGAAATTAATTAATATCAAAATTTTGATGTTTTGGGATTTATATAGGGTGATTTGAGCTTCTAAAAATGGATATTCAATTGTGACCTAGTTTGAGTAAACTAGAAAAATTGTGTATGGACTATGTAAGCCATAAATTAGTTGGATTAAAGACTTTATTAGATTGTTTTAGAGATGTTTAATTATGAATTGTGTTGAATACATAATGATCATGTCATATACAAAATGCATATGGCTGTAGCATGTAATTGGATTGACCACAGTATTTAGGATTTGTTCTATATTGGTTTGATGTGAATTAGACAAAGTTGCCTTTGCAAATGAATGGCCTATTTGTGTGTATAGGGCAAATTAAAAATGGATGAGAAGCTGTGGAGCTTGTGACATTATGGAGATGATTCATCAGTAAAGTAAGTAGACTGTATTTGTATATTTATTTGATTGAATGGAGATAATCATTATCTCCATTGTTATGTTATGATATTTGAATGCATGAATGGAAGGGATAGTGATTATTCCCTATTTTGTGTAAGAATTTGTAAGAATGACGGTGGATGTTGAACATCTCATCAGAATGAAATATAATGTATGCTCGATTGAAAGGGATAGATTATCCCTTGGCTAATTTGGTGCTTCATTATGTTAAGGATTGTAAATATCCCAAATTTGAATATGTCAATTGAAAATTTGAAATTCCAAAATGTATGGCTTGGATGAGATATGTTTATATATTCATTTTGTTATGGATTGAATTTTATATGTGGAATGCGAATAGGGATACCTGAGGGATCCCTATTATTGATTATTGTTTCTTATTCATTATTCTTTGTTATACAATCTACTTGCTGAGTCTGTTTAAACTCACCCCTATTTATTTTATTTTTTTAGCTGGCAGGTCAAGCCATGGAAGATTACAATGACAGAAAACATAGAAGAGTAATTTATTCAAGAAGTAAATGTACCTTATGACAGAATGTTGTATTTTTTTAGTGGGATTGGAATCCCATAATGTTCATGTATAATTGTGTTTAATTCAAATATTGTATTTAGAAGGTTTTCATTGATGTATAATATAGTATATTGGCATGTCAAAGTGATTTGTTATTGAATTGAAACTACATTTGTATACTTTAGTGTGAGTGCCATCATTATCCACTCAGATCTTGGGCTGTGGGATAGTCGATGTTTGTAATTAGAATCTGTATTATTGTTTTATTTATGTGATATATAATTGTACAGGTTAGACCTTAAAATTTCAGGTTAGGCTCTGCTAAATTTTGGGGAGAACACTCAACCCTAAAATCGGGCAAAATTAGGTGAATTTACATGGAAAATGGTAGGTCACACCTCTAAAGGCGGAGTGTGATAATTAATTGATGATCAGATTGTTGCCCAATTTAGGTTTGATTAAAAGTGCTTATATAGCTATTGAATGTGATGATTTAATTATATAAAAAAATTATGTGATAGTGGGACGTGATTAGAGGTGGAGAATTAAGAAGATGGTTGCCTAAAATTTTAATATTAATATGAGACGGAGTTTGGAAGTGAATTTGGAACCTGAACAAATTAGATGAGAAAATTTGATTAAAATAAAAGTTTTGTTCATAAATTTGACCCATTGCTTATTACTATCATTTTTATGAATATTGTACTTAAATTTTGAAAAGAATGAATGTAAAATCATTATGTGTTGAAGAATAAGGTGTTTAGTGATTGAGATTTAAAGTTATGCAGTTGATATATTTTGCTATCTAATATTGGGCTTAAATTGATCATCTTATGATATAAGACTCATCCATGGCTCAGATTGAGAAAATAGTGTAGAAATATGAGTGTGTGAAAGAAAATAAGAAAATGAATTAGTTGGAAAAATTCACCCATTTGGTGAATAGTGTGTGAGAACCCGTTCTCCCATAAAACTCACGCCTCCTTCTTCCCTCCTTCTCAATGTCAATACCTCCTTCTCCCTTCTTTTCAAGGCAAACAACTTTCTTTTTTCCTCCATCTCAACACACATCAGAAACTATACCCATTATTCAATAATTTCTCCTTCATCTAGTCCAAGTGGGCAATAAGGTTTCCATCAAGCAATCAACATATCAAGTGGGCAGCAATATGTTTGGTTTTTCAACGTGAAAGGTGAGTTTAAACCTGATTTTTTTATTTACTTTTATTATGGAAAATCATGATTTACAAGAGCTTTATAATGTTGGGTGGGGAGGGGATTAATCAGGGATTTGTGCAAATAGGGTTACCTTGAAGATCAAAATCGTAGGTCATATTGGACCCTCAAAAAAGGGTACGAATTGAGTTGTTTTGGGTGTGATTTTCATGTAAAATTGAAGAGGATTAATATTATAATGAAAAACCCTAATTATTTTCATGAAATATGTAAAAACTAGGGTTGTTTACCTAGTTGAAGATGTAGTGAATGTAACTTATGAATTTAACAATGATTTATGTGTTGTATATGATAAGATTAATGTAGATTATATTGGCATGAAAGATTAAATTGAAAGATCATGAAGTTAAGGGCTGTTTACTTTATGAAGATCATGTGGAACATGATATGAATGATTATTGATAATTAATGTGTTTAATCATGTCAATAATGATGTAGAATTGCAAGGAAACTTGACTAGGATGAATCATGTATGAGAATTAATCAATTGGAAGTCAATTATGCAAAAGTTAGGGGCTGTTTTGCAAATGTATGAAACATGGTAATTAGAGTAAATTTTACCTTAAACGATGATGTATAAAGTGTAGAAACATTGGATTGATGAATGGGAATAGAAAACCCTAGAATTGAACTTGGTTAAGGTGTTGATAATGATAGGGATATTAATTTGCATAATTGTAGCATGTAAGCAATTTAATATGTTATGATGAATGTAGGATTTGAGACTTGATTGAAAGAATGGATTATTTTGGTTGCTTGGCATAGAAGGAAGAAATCCGGATTTGTGAAGAATAGAGATAAGTAGGTTTTTCCTGAATTCATGCATAATTAGACATGATCTTTTGTACTAGCATACGAGCATCGAGTTTTACCGATATTTGGTTTGAATGCTGTGTAATTGAAATTACAAAACCAATTTATGTTTGGATTTAACCACAAGCATATTATATCATGATTTGAGCTTTTATTGTATTATATTGTGATTCGGTTTTTGGCCGTTTGACATGAGTTGAGAATAGTAGTGGCATGTATGTGGTTGAGTTATATGAGTAGATATATATTACATGCTATGTGGCTTAGTTTATAGCCTGTGGCTTGTTGCTTATGTAACATGTATAGCCTATGTGATTAAATGGTTGCCTGTGTAGCTAATTGGTTGCCCGTGTGGCATATGGAGCCTGTGTAGCTCGATGTTGATCTTGATAGCCTGTGATAATGATATGTTGAGATCGGCATGGCATGATACTTAAGTGATGTTGAATTGTAGTTGTGAGCTTAATACACTTGAATTACTTAGTAGATGTGGTTGGTATGGGTGAACCTGTTGTGATCTGTGTGGAGCGATGAGGGCGGGGCACTCCTAGGACTTTGCTTGGGTGGTGAATTCCTTGCATTGCGGGAGGTGGACTTGGCAGGCTTCTAGCCGGGGATACAAGGATGGACCATATGCACATTAAAGAGGGCGAGAGTGATTTCTTTATCTTTAGTAAGTCTTGATAATAATGCATTGATAAAGTATATGTCTTGATGAGGATATCATAATGATGCCGTCGTACATGAGTCTTGGTTATGAGTATGACTTAATGGCAGTGATGTATTTAAAGAGTATGTTTGATCTGAGTGAGTTAGGTTCTAGAAATAAAGACACGTGTATTGTGGGCATGGGTACATGTTGCATTGTCATGACATTTAGCATACTATGGATTTATATATTGCTTGGATTGAGTATATGTATTTGAGCATGCTCTTTCCTTTGGCTATTTCCTTATAGTTTTCCGCTTTGCCTACTTACTAAGTTGCCATTTTATTGTCATTTTCAGTTGATAGGCCAGACGATGGAGCCCAACTAGGGATTGGCACTCATGACTGAGAGTAGGGGACAACCTCTATGATGTATAGATGAGTTAGAGTTTGGAACTCATATGTAGATATGACATCTAATGTTTATAAATTTGTAACTAAAAAGGTTTCAATTCTTAAGGTGTATTGCGTATGTATGATATAGTTCTATTAACATGTCACTATGTGGATTATACCTATATATTTTTCTTATAAGTCTGGTTATGCCTTGCCATTAGAATGCGGCTTACCTTATGATTCTAGGCAATGTGGGTGTTTGTTGTGTTAATTGTGATAGTGATGTGATGTGAGAATGAAATATAAAATGTTGTACAGGTGAATAAACCCTTATCTTTAATAGGATAAAAGAACAAACTTTCAAGAAAAAACATGAAAACAACATTGATCAAGTTCATCTTCCAAATACCTAAAGAAGACCAACATAACTTAGAAGAAAACATTGAAATGTCATGCATGTGTAGAATTTCAACTTGAACTTAGAAGAAAACATTGAAATGTCATGCATGTCTAGAATTTCAACTTGAACATCATCCTATCTACTGTTAATTCTTGGTTCATGTGCAAAGAGTTATAACCATTCCAATCTAAATCACTGCATACTTTGATTAATTTATGCAACTAAGTAAAATATATTCAATGCAACACTATGAATTCATAAATTAAGGGACACTACAATAGATATGCATATGATATTTTACTCTATTTACTTCCATCTTTACTCTTCTTGTTTTCTTTTTGTGGGTTGTATTACTATCACACTCCCAAAGTTATCTTCTTTTCAATTCTTTGGAATGTGATCTCCCCAAATTGTGACTGTACTACTATCACACCCCCAAAGTTATTTTCTTTTTAGTTCATGGAGATGTGAAACCCCCCAAATAAATAATGAGTCCTTATTCATGCTTTTCTTTTCTATCATCTAATGTTCATCTCAAACAATAATTGCAATGAATTCTAGAGTTGAAACTGAGCCATGCATACTTAGTCACCTAAACTATTGCTAAGTACTCAATGAATTCAAAAAGAAATGGCCATGTGATAAAATGTGTAAGGAATCTAAAGTAAATTAGATGAGCATTGAAGTCAAGCACACAGACTATGTTGACATCCTTCATTTTCTTCCTAAGCAATTGTTAAAACATCCTTTTGATATCATTGGTTGTTGCGGATTTTTATTAATGCAAGTGCATGTGCCACATATAAGTAATAAAGAATGAGTAAGATATCGTTCCCATGAGGATGCACATATGCCAAGTACCAACTACTCTAACTCTAAATTATGTTTGAAGGATTAAATTGTTATATGTGAATGTAAATATAAAAGATCTAGACTAATAAACTCTGGCAATGATGTGGATTATGGGTAAATATAAATAGATAATGATTAAAACATCTACAGGTTTTTGATTTCACCAGATTAATCATATTTAGTTTCATCAGTATAACACTCAATGTTTGATCCTATGTTGACAATAAGTGTCTCTTAGTTGATTTCTATTCTTTCTCAAGTTATAACAACCTATCTCAATTAGCTAATTTCTTACATCTTATTGAAAATTACAAACCAATCAAGATGCATTAAAATTAAGAAACCTGTAATGTTGCATAAGTTTCAAGGATATCTCTATCATTATGATCATCTTATGGTGGTTAATCATGGTCTAATTTAATTATTGCTTCTCAGCCTCAAATCAAATCACATATCATGTTGAAAGGGCTAGCATTCTTCCATAAATATTAAAATTAGATTAAACACTTAACATAGATATGAACAAAAAAAGAAATGCATTAAACATAATGAAACCAAATGGTCATTATCCGGCTACATCATTCCCCAAGATTAAAGTTCTTAGCTCATGATGGAATCAAGGAAAACAATATACATTGTCTTGAACATGATCAACAAAGGGAAATCACTGAAAAAGAATAAAGAAAGATGAAGAGATAAACTTCTCCATGTAGTGTTTTATGCACTTTGCTCCCTTGTCAGCTCCTTCTTCCTTTACAAGAAGATTCCCTCTAATCTTCTATCTTTGCTTTTCTCTCTTGTTTCTCTACCTCCAAATCTTGCCAAAGACCCTTCTAGACATGCCCAAAACTTATTTTTATGTCATCTTCATTAGGGTTTAGCTTCATTGCACAAGTCAAGCAAGATCCAAAAAATTTGGAAGTTGTCTCCAGGTTGGTGCTGTCGCATGGAAAATTTATGCTACGACATGGGAATGTTGTGCCTCAGCACAGACTCATTGCCTTGTTAAAATTTTCTCTATATCAAGTTCCATGCTTCAACATAACATTTCCATGTCTTTTTCTCTTGTTGTCAATTCTTGATATTTCTATCACTTGTCCTACATCCATATCCCCATAAGTAAACACAAACAAAAACACTTTAAATCAACTAAATGAACTCAAAAATGAACTAAAAGTTAGTTCAAATAGACATAGTATAGGTGAATAAAATTCACTTAGCAAACACCCTAAAACTTAACTTTTTGCTAGTCCTTGACCAAAACAAAGCCTATGATTCCATATAACACATTCTTCTAGAGAAAAATAGAGACAGAAATTTACAGTTTGGTTCAATTTATAGAGACCTCAAAATAACATCAAATGTACGTAACCTTAGAGAAAATTTCAGACCATATTACATATCTAAAACATCAACCCAGCCATTTTTTAGTTTACTATTGATTCCCTATGTGAGTGCACAAGATGTAGCCAATGTCATTTATTTACTTATAACTTAGACATAGTCTAGCAACTAGAGAAACCTATCATGTCACTCCTTAAGCTCCTATCTGAACATTCTTCCACTAATTTTAACAACTTATCACCAAGAATCAATAGGTCTTAATAGGCATGTGGTGAGGCCTTAGGTTTAGTTGACAAGGAATTCAATAACTGCATTTTCTATTTGTACATATCATATGTGGGTTGTATTATTACCACATCCCAAACTTATTTTCTTTAAATTCATTTGGATGTGATCCCCCTAAGTGAAAGATAAACCATTATCTATTCTTTTTACTTGACACCCATTTTCCTTGTTTTAGCATCATTCATTTTACTACCCATACTTATTTTCTTTTGCTCTCTTTCATGCTCTTCCAATAACCATGCTCATCGATTATGCCTCTAAATCGGTCAAATATGGTTTTTCAAGCTCAATTGGTTTGGTTGATAAGTCTAAATAAAGAAAAGTTGAATGTTATTCTTTCATTAAAGCTCAACAGGGATGCTAGTGATAATGTGTTGGGTTAGCTAGAAATGCTCAAAATGAAAAATAAATTCCTTAACCATTCTCTCAGTGATTTATTATTGAAGTTTTGGCTAGAATGATTATCAAAACAAACTTTTTGGTCTCAAATAAGTCATATTTGTATAATTGCCTAAGCCATATCTCAGTACACAAGTAACCAAACACAGCACGGTTAAGTGTTCAAGTGAATTAGAAGTCTTAAGTGCAACATAACAAATGTTTAGGTTAAGTATATAGACCGAATATGAGTTCTTTTATTTTCTAGAAGTTACATTCAATGCATCATACTCTTATCATTGATGTCATACAACTAAACTCAATTTTTTTATATGAGAAAAAACATAAAACAAACCAACTCCAAAAGACTAATTCTTAAAATAAATTGCCTTTAAAGAAAGGATATAAAAGTTATAATAAAACATCATGGCCTAAACTAGAAACAACATGACAGGCAACAAAAGATGTAGCAAATAACAAAATGAAAACAACTAAAACAACCACTCCTAAATTTAGAACAACATTGTCCTCAATGTAAAATGAACATGTAAGTTGCAAGGACTTCCTTGAAAGAGTTCAATAAGCCTCATCAAACTCTTCAGCATCATCTGTTTCTTCAGTATCCGTATCTTCAGTATCTTCCTCCTCATCAGTAGTTGGATCCTCAGGGTCATCTTTTCAATTTCAGAGGTAGTTGTAGGTGAAAACATTGGAGGTGGGGGAAGCTAGACTGGAGTGGAAAGTGCACTAGCTAAGGTGACATGGCACTGCATCAAGTAGTCAGAAAGTTGCTCCTCTCTAGCCAAATACTGAGCAAGTTGCCCTTTTATTTGTCAAACTTCATCTCGTAGGTTGGAAATTTTAGTGGCATCATTAGATGTGGTCTATCACCCTGACGAGTTGAGCTCACTCATGCAACACTTGTGCTATGGCCCGATGCAGCATGCTTGTGATTAGGAGCTTCTTCATCAATGGGGCCTTTATGTTTGATAATCTTACTGATAAATTCTAGTGAAATTGCAGGCTTGGGGTGTTGAATCTCTTTGGATGGATTAGATGACACTTCTGCTCGTAGACAGAGATCATAGATCAGTGATGAATGACCAAAGCCTCCTTTCGATGTCGATAATTGTGCCATATTTAGGATTGAGGCTTCAATGAACTTCCCTACACCAATAGACATCCCGTTCTGTATAGAATAATTTAACATGGCCCAAGGAAACTCTAAATTCCCTTGACAAAGGTCGGTGGCCGGAGTTTTTCTATTGTCTCCACCTTGGCTCTGCCAACTTCGATTCCCATGCATGAAATTTGATGTCCCAACACAATGCTTTCCTTCACCATGAAGTGGCAATTTTCCCAATTCAGCACTAAATTTGTTTCTTCACATCTCTTAAAAAATGACTCCAAGTTTTGAAGATAATGATCAAAAGATTTTCCAAACATAAAAAAATCATCCATGAAGACTTCAATGATTTTCTCCACAATATCAAAAAATATTGCCATCGTACATCTCTAAAAAGTGGTCGATGCATTGCACTGATCAAAAGGCATTCTTCTAAAGGTGAAGGTACCATATGGGCATTTGAATGCAGTCTTCTCTTGGTCTTCTGAAGCAATGGCTATTTGATTGTATCCAGAATAGCCATCTAAAAAGCAATACTAATCAAAACCTACTAAATGATCCAACATTTGATCAAAGAACAACAACGGGAAGTGATATTTTCTTATGACTGTATTCAAATTTCTATAATTAATGCAAATCCTCCACCCTATAACAATTCTCAATGGAATTAATTTGTTATTGTCATTCTTCATCACTGTCGTTCCACCCTTCTTTGAAACCACTTGTATAGGGCTGACCCATGAATTATCGGAGATAAGATAAATTACTCTACATCCAGCCACTTCAACACTTCCTACGAACAGCTTCCTTCATAGTTTGATTTAGTCTTCTTTGAGCTTCCATAGATGGTCTGCAATTTTCTTCCATTAAAATTCTATGCATGCATATAGTTGGGCTAATTCCTTTCAGATCAGAGATGGACCACCCAATAGCTGATTTGTAATTCCTAAGAACCCACAGTAACATATCTTCTTCATCTTAAGAGGGGCTGGAAGATATGATAATTGTTAATGAAGAGGATTCTCCAAGAAAGGCATACCGTAGATGGTCTAGCAACTGTTTAAGCTCAAGAGATGGTGGCTTCTCAATTGAAGGAACAGATTGAGGAAGACTTTGTTCTAAACTTTCAAAATAGTTTCTGTTATTTGGACCAAAAGAGTCCAACCACTATACAATTTCCGTAATATCTTCCTCATCAAGAGTAGAAGGAGAAGGATGAGTTAAGTTGGTTTCTAGTGGATCTTTTGAGCTTTCCAAGTGCTGAGATACTAAGGTATCCAATGAGTCTTTCCAAAGTAGTTATCATGTGCTACCGGATATTTGGTTGGATTGAACACCTTAAATATCACTTCCTCATACTAAACACGAAGCTTTAATTCACCTTTCTGGACATCGATCAAAGCTCTTCTAGTGGCTAAGAATGGTCTCCCCAAAATGATAGGAACATCTTTGTATTCTTCCATGTCAAGCACCACAAAGTTTGCTAGGAATATAAACTTGTTAGTCATGACAAGTACATTTTCAACAATGCCTCTTGGGTGCTTGATAGATCTGTCCACCAACTAAAGAGAAATAGTTGTTGGTCTTGCTTTGCCTAGCCCCAATTTTCTATAAATTGATAGAGGCATAAGATTAATGATGGCTCCCAGATCACATAATACCTTCTCAAACGCAGAATTCCCAATGAAAAATGGAATATTGAAGCTTCTAGGGTCTTTAAGTTTTGGAGGTAGGTTTGTTGAATAATTACACTATATTCTTTGGTGAGAGCAACCTTCTCTTATTCTTCTAACTTCTTCTTATTTGACAAGATATCTTTCATAAACTTCACATAGCTTGGCATCTGTGTGAATGCATTAGCAAATGGTATATTGATGGGAAGCTTTCCAAAGACTTCCAAGAACTTAGAAAACTACTTATCTAGTTTGCTTTTCTATAGTTGCTGAGGAAAAGGTATGGAGGTAGCTGGTTGCTAAGGAGGCAATGGTTGTGACTTAGGAGGGGCTTCCACTTTCTCTTGACCTTCTTATTTGTCTTTCTCATTACTCACTGGAGGTTCCAATTGCTTCCAACTTCTTAAAGTAATGGCTTTGCAATGTTTTCTTAGATTTATTTTTATATTACTGGGCAGGTTGCCTTATTAATGATTGTTAAACATATTTGCCATCTGAGCCACTTGACTTCTAAGTTCCAGATCTGTGCAGATTGGTTCTACATATTGGCCCTTATTTGAGCCATAAAATCTTCTATTTTCTTGATTAAGTTATCAACCGTGGCTGAGAGTTTTTTTGAAGTACTGGCAAATTGGGCTAGAGCAGTCTCCCAATCTATCTTTTTCTCTTACTATTGAAATCTTTCTTGTTGTTGAAATCCTTGATGAGGTTATCCCATATTTTGTTGAGTCTTGTAAGAAAATTTTGGATGGTTTCTCTACCCATTTGGAAGGTTTCTTTACCTAGGATTGCCTATGTTGGCATATGGGTTTTTTTGTTGCTTGTTGAAATTTCCAACAAATTGTGCTTATTCTTGTTGAGGCTGCATGAATGAATTTTTGATTTGGCATTCTTCATTGGAATTGTTGCCTTGGTAGAAGTCATAGAAAATTTGAGGAGTCTGAATGGCATTGACTCCCGCTTGATTCTTTTGCAATTATTGTGTAAGCACTGTAGCTTGAGCTATTAATGCAAAGATAGGATGAATTTCATACACTCCTGCTGGCTTCTTTGATATGGTTCTCTCACTTGGCCATTGGAAGTTATCTGTGGCCATGTATTCTAGTAGCTTATAAGCTTCATCCTTAGTTTTCTTCATTAATGCTCCTCCTATAGATGCATCGATCAAGGTTCTAGTGTTACTGGTTAGTCCATTATAGAAATTTTGAACTTGCATCCACTTGGGTAGCCCATGGTGTGGACCAGTGTACACACTATCAATATTATCGAGGATATTATCATCAATAATATCATTTTAGGCACTAATCAATAAAAAATAGCAATTAAAAATAATTTTATCTATAGTTTACAACTTTTTTTATAATATCATTGATATTATTGATACTATCATTACAGTGTTGATAAAAGCTGTTAAATCGCTGATAATATTGGTATTTAGTAAGCGTACTGATAGCTAAATCACTTCTTTGATGTTCTAACAGCTAAATCAAAAACTCTATTTGTATTTTTTAGTGAAAACAACTACATTTGGAAGATCAAAAAATTAGTTTTTGGGGTTGAACGTGTGAAGGCTATGAAGGTAAAAATGCATGATTTTTTTTTATTTTTTGTTATTTTTTCTATTCAAAATCAATTGCTAGCATCAAAATTGAAACTCCATTTGCGATTTAGGCATGAAAATCTGCCTTATTTGTGGAGATTGGGGATTCATCTCAAATTAACCAATTTTATGCATGAAAGTATAGATGAGATGCTAGATCTGCTGAAAAAAGTAATTTTTAGCAAATTTTTTTGGTTGTAAAAATACAAAATTAATACTTTATAGTATATATAATTTTTATTAAATAAATAAAATATAAAGTTATATATGTTGTGATAGCTATGTTAATTCATGGGTAGTATCATAGCATTATAAACATAACCAAAATTATCTATAATAATTTTTATTTATTTTGAATTTTTATATAATTATGAAAAATAAAGTTTTTTCCTAAAATTAGTAAATATGTTTCTTGATTGGTTTTAAATGTGTAGAGTCCTTTTTAGACATTGTTGGATGCATACAGTGTGAAGATTTGCATGTTCAAGAGTGTTCAAGTCTTAAAGATGTAGATGTTGTGTTGTTTTGATTTGATATGTTTCAGGTTGAAATTCAAAGATGTCAACAAATAGGAGTGATACAAGAAGTAAAACCAAGACCAAGCCTAACGATCTTGCATGGGAACATGGGAAACTGATTCCTAGCAACCTGTTTGAAGCTGAATGTAACTATTGCAAGCAAGTTATGAAGTCGAGGGGATTATAAGATTGAGGCAACACTTGGCTTGGAGTAGTTCAAAAATTAGGAATTTTCCTAAGGTGCCTAAGGAGGTTAGAGCACTCATGAAGGGGGCTATTCAGTCAGGTACTACTACTACTACTACAAGAGCTCGATAGCAGAAGGAGAAGGAAGTTGCAACGGAATTGGGTGGTTATGATGTTGATGAGGGTGATGATGATGATGATGGAGATGAGGGGGAGCAAATAAGGTAGGCTATGAAGGCTAGTAGGGTAGAGCAAGGGGTTAGAGAGGAGTCAATTAAATTGGAGAGGGATAAACCTAGTTTCCATAGTTCTGCAAGAGAAGCTGGTGGGGGAAGCAAGCAAGGGGGCTTAGAGGGAGATAGAAGGGAGGACCGAAGAAGTTCTTAAGTCATACATCATCTACGAGAGGATCACAACCAAAGTTGTATGAACAGGTTAGTGGGTTGCAAAAGAAGATGACTCAGATTTACAAGAATGGTATAGACAAGGTAAAGAATCTTAGAACTCATGTCTCTAGATTCTTTATTTATGGTGTCATTCCTTTACACTTGGTAGATACTATAGTTTTCAAGAATATGATCCATGCTGCATAGATGGAAGGAGAAGGCATCTGGCCTCCTTCAGCGTACCAAATTGGGGGAACATATCTTGATCAGGAGGACTAAGAAACGAAGGACTCGATTAAAGGAATGACTCATACATAGGAAATATACGGATTTTCTATGATGTGTGATGGATGGACTGGCTTGACAAAGCTTAGTATCATCAACTTCATGTTGTATTATAGAGGCACTATGATGTTTTGTAAGTCTGTTGATGCATCTAAGCATATCAAGGATGTAGCTTATATTCAAGAGATTATTGAGAAGTAGATTGAAACCTCGGCTCAAGTTTTCATGTGGTACAAATGATCACGGCTAATAGATCTGCATTTAAGAAGGCCGAGAAAACTCTAGAAAAGAAATTGCCTTTGTATTGGACTCCTTGTGCAATGCACTATATTGATCTCATATTGGAGGATATTGGTCGATACCAAGTATTTGTAGTATGATAGAGAAAGGTTGATAAATTACCAAATTTATTTACAATCATAATTAGGTGAAGGCACTTTTCATGAGGCATCTTATTATAGGAGGGAGATTATATGTCCAAGCAAGACTCAATTTGTCACGAATTCTATTATACTGGAAGGTCAATGGAATGCCAAGTAAGTACTTAATACAACATTCAACACTGATATGTGACACGATTCAAGATATGCACACACTAGGGAAGGGATGGATGTGAAGAGGATCATTATGATGGCTTCCTTTTAGGATACAGTACGATTGGTGTTGTGTATTCTAGAACCCATATATAGAGTCTTGAGAGTGGTTAATAATGATACTTATCCAACAATGGGTTCTTTGTATGAGGCATTTCAATTTATAAAGGAGTCCATACAAAAAAATGTGAGAGGCGAGCAATGGGTGATCGCCATAATAGAAGATCGCTGGAAGAATATGCTCCGTCATCCATTACATGCAACTGGTAAGTTTTATCATATGAATTGCAATCTTATTATTATAATATTCTCTTATGTGTCTTCTTCTCTTATGTCTAAATTGCAATCTTATTATTGCAACGTATTTTTTAAACCCAAAATACCACTATGAGCGTGGTCTAGGGGCGAATATGGAGTTAAATGAGATGGTGTTTCAAGTTTTTGAGAAGTTATTTCCCAATCATCCAAATACGAATGACTTTGGGACCGAGGTAAATTACTTATGTTGTTCACCCAATACACTTAATTATCTTATTTAGTGTAGTTAACCAAAAAGATTGATCCTCTTAAATATTTCAATAGTTGATGGCTTTCCGCGAAGCATGGGGGATGTTTGGAAAGGCAGTGGTCGTTTAATCATGGTCACAAGGATTACCCTATATGTAATTATTTTTAAACTTCATGACATTTTACACTTGCATATTTATGTATTATTGATAAATACTAATACATAATCTTGAATTGATTATAGGAGAATTGTGGAACTAATACGGCATGGAGACCCCAACACTCAGGCTACTAGAAGTTTGAATTCTATGCCAAACTGTGTCTTCATCGCCATATGAGCAAAATTGGAGTATATTCTCCCTCATCCATACCTAGAGAAGGAACAGGCCAGGGTATCAAAATCTCAAGAAGCTTATTTTCTGCTATTATAAGATGAGGCTACAGGAGAGGATACTACGAGAGGAAAATAAGGAGCCCGATGGCCCTCTAGATCTGATGATGATTGGGATGCATGCACACATAGAGGAGGATGATACTAGGGAAGATCCTTTGTAATGGTTGTAAACAGAAGATCTAGATGGATAAAATGGAGAGCCAGCAGAAGCTATTGCCTAAGAAGCTAGTGCACAGAGTGTGAATGTAGAAGAGTAGCTACAATGAGAGTGGACCCTAAAAGAGGCATTTGATCCATTATCTAGGTCTCAGACCTAGTTGACTACTAAGGGAGCCTCATAGATGTCTCAGCAAGCCTCAAGTACTTCTTCATCACCAAGAACAAAGAGTGGCGATGATGATACTGGTGGTGGTGGTGATGATGATGATAGTGGTGGTGGCATTGGTGGAGATAGCTCATCATATCCACTGAGTCAAAGGCCATTTAGCTAATTCACTTGTGAGGAGGGGTACACTCATGCTACATAAGATGAGGATCATGGTGCATGCCCTTCAATCAAGCAATATGAGAGAAGGTCTAGAACTAGGAAAGGTAAGGAGCTAGTTGAGGATAACACACTTACAAGTAGCATGGCATCCGTGAATCTAAGTGGTAGTAGAGAGGAGTCTTCCTATGGGCCAGATCCTTTATTACATTTATATCCATATGAATGGTCAGATGATTCTGGATGGAATTATAATAATCTATCATATCAGTCATCTTAGCTCAACTCAGCCTCATATTACATCCAACCATATGAGTATGTATCATCAGATTACCTAGATAGTGGAGTAGATTCATCCACTTCTTATTCCCTTTTTAATTTTCCTTTACCAAGTTGACAATGAACTTAAGGAATCTGCATGACACTCCACTTGGTATTAAGGTAAGAGTTGGTGTTTAGTTTTAAATTTTAAAATACTACCATGTATTATTTTTTTTGTATGTCTGTGACTTAGTATGATGGATATAATGTTTAATATAATATTTTTTCTTATTAAGATTTATACTCCTTCTGTCAGCTTATATGCATTTCTCATATGTACATTCATTATTTATTTAATCGTGGCTTTTTTAGTCCAATTTTTTATCCAAATTGTGTACTTATATTTATCATAATTTATTACAAAGTTTTACTAATTTTTTTTAAATTTTCTCTATTTTTCCTTTTTTCTATTTTACCAATAAAGTTCTAAAAAAATGATAATATCTTTTTTCTAGGCCATCGATAAATAGGTATTATCAATAATATGAACACTAGTGTGGACACTTTCATAGCAACTATTTATATCTCTCTCATGCATCATAGAGAGTTTCACCTTCATGCTGAGCAAATTTATTGATCTCCATCCACATTTGTACTATTTTTGTTGGAGGAAAAAATTTGGCAAGAAACTTTTACACCAAATATTCCCAACTGGTGATGGAATTTGTAGGTAGAGAATTCAACTAAACTTTTGCTTTATCCCTTAAGGAAAAAGGGAAAAGCCTTAGGCAAATAACATCATCGGAGAACCAATTGTATTTGAAGGTATCACATATCTCCAAGAATTTGGCGATGTGTGTATTTGGATATTCATTTGGCAACCCATTGAATTGAGCTCTTTGGATCATCTGCAAGGTAAGTGGCTTGATCTCAAAGTTGTTGGAAGCAATGGGTGGTGTTCTTATCACTAGTTGAATTCCAGCAGCTGTTGGCAATGCATAATGCTGCAAGGATAGTTGAGGATGATTCTCGTTCACTTCACCCAGTTTAGTCATAGTGGTTTGTGGTTGACTAGAAACTACTTTTCTCTCCCTTCTAATCCCTTGAAGTGTATGTTTGATCTTAGAATTAAGAGGGATCAAATTGCTACTTTTAGATCTTCGCATACACTTATGAAATCTCTTGAAAGAGAAACAAGAACTTCGATGAATAACAAAGATAAAGGAAAAGAAAATTTCAAAGCAAAACTAGATTTATTTATTTCGACATTGGCAATGTTATCCCCGGCAATAGTGCCAAAAACTTGTTGTGGATTTTCTTTAATGCAAGTGCATGTGTCATGAACAAGAAATAAAGAATGAGTAAGATATCATTCCCACGAGAATATATGTATGTCAAGTACCAACTACTCTAATTTATATTTGAAGGATTAAATTGTGATATGTGAATTTAAATAGAAATCTAGATTAATAAACTCTGGAAATAATTTGGATTATGGATACATATAAAGAGACAATGATTAAAACATCTAGGGGTTTTCAATTTTGCTAAATTTTTTATATTTAGTTTTATTTGTTTAACACTCAATATTTGATCCTATGTTGACAACAAGTTTCTCTTAGATGATTGCAATTCTTTCTCAAGTCATAACAACTATCTCAATTAGCTAATTTCCTACATCTCTGTGAAAATCACAAACCAATCAAGATGCATTAAAATCAAGAAACCTATAATTTTGTAAAAGTTTCATGGATATCTCTATCATCATGATCATCTTATGGTGGTTAATCATGGTCTGATTCGATTATTGCTTCTCAACCTCAAATTGAATCACATATCTTGTTGAAAGGGCCAGCATTCTTCCACAAGCATTAAAATCATATTAAACACTCAACATAGATGGTGAATAAACAAATAAATGCATTAAATATAATGAAACCAATTACTCATTATTCGGTTACATTGTTCCCCTAAATTAAAGTGCTTAGCTCATGATGAAATCAAGGAAAACAATATACATTGTCTTGCACATGATTAACAAAGTAAAATGACTGAAAAAGAACAAATAAGGATGAAGAGATAAGCTTCTCCACTTAGTGTTTTATGCACTTTGCTCCCTTGTCAGCTCCCTTTTCCTTTACAAGAAGATTTCCTCTTCAATCTTCAATCTTTGCTTTTTTCTGTTATTTCTTTGCCTTCAAACCTTGCCAAAGGCCCTTCTAAATGTGCCCAAAATTTGTTTTTATATCATCTTTATTAGGGTTTAGCTTCATTACACAAGTTAAGCAAGATCCTAAAAATTGAGAAGTTGTCTCCAGGTTGGTGCCACGGCATGAAAAATTTGTCCCGCGACATGGGAATGCTCTACGATTGCACAAACTCACTACCTTGTTAAAATTTTCTCTATATCAGGTTCCATGCCACAGTATAGCATTTCCATGTCTTCTTGTCTAGTTGTCAATTCCTCATATTTTTATCACTTCTCCTACATCTCTGTCCTTGTAAGTAAACAAAAACAAAAACACTTTAAATCAACTAAACACAACTAAAAAATGAACCAAAACTTAGTTCAAAAAGACATAGTAGAGGTGAATTAAATTCACTTATCAAACACCACCAAACTTAACTTTTTGGTAGTCCTCGAACAAAACAAAACAAAAGAAAGCCTATGATTCTATATAACACATTCTTCTAGAGAAAAATAGATAAAGAAATTAATGTTTGGGTTCAATTTATAGAGATCTCAAAATGACATCACATGTATGTAACCTTAGAGAAAACGTCAAACCATATTACATATCTAGAACATCAACCTAGGCATTTTTGTAGTTTACCCTTGATTCCCTATGTGAGTGCACAAGATGTAGCCAATGTCATTTATTTACTAATGACTTAGACATGGTCTAGCAATTGGAGAAACCTGTCATGTCACTCTATAAGCTCATATCTCAACATTCTTCCACTAATTTTAACAACTTATCCCCAAGAATCAGTAGGTCTTAATAGGCATGTAGTGAGGCCTTAGGTTTAGTTAACAAGGAAATTTTAAGGGATTCACAATGTAGAGAAATAGAGATGTAAAATTTTATCTTTAATAACTGCATTCTCTTTTTGTGTGCATCATATGTGGGTTGTATTACCACCACACCCGAAACTTGTTTTCTTTGAATTCATTGGCATGTGATCCCCCTAAGTGAAAGATAAATCCTTACCTCTTCATTTTACTTGACACCCATTTCCCTTGTTTTGGCATCATTCTTTTTACTACCCCAAACTTATTTTCTTTTGCTCTCTTTCATTCTCTTCTAATATCCATGTTCATCAATTATGCCTCTAAATCGGTCAAATATAGTTTTTCAAGCTCAATTGGTTTGGGTGATGAGGCCAAATAAAGAAAAGTTGAATGTCATTCTTTCATTAAAGCTTAATGGGGATACTAGTGATAACGATGTATTAGGTTAGCTAGAAAGGCTCAAACTAAACAATGAATGCCTAAATCATTTTCTCAGTGATTTATTATTAAAGTTTTGGCTAGGATGATGATCAAAATGAGCTTTTGGATCTCAAATAAGTCATATTTGTAAATTGCCTAAGCCATATCTCAGTACACAAGTAAACAAACACAATATGGCAAGTAACCAAACACAATATGGCTAAGTGTTCAAGTGAATGAGGAGTTTTAATTGAAACTCAACAAACGCTTAGGTTAAGTATACAGACTAAATAAGAGTTCTTTCATTTTCTCCAAGTTATATTTAATGAATCATACTTTTATCATTGATCTTGTACAACTAAACTCAATTTTTGTTTATATAAGAAAAAACATAAAACACACCAACTCCAAAAGATTAATTTTAAAAAAAAACTACCTTTAAAGCAAGGATATAAAGGTCATAATAAAACAACATGGAGTAAATTAGAAATAAAATAACAGGCAATAAAAGATGTAGCAGATAACAAAATGAAAATAATTGAAACAACCACCCCCAAACTTAGAGCAATGTTGTCCTTAATGTAAAATGAACATGTTAAGTTGCAAGGACTTCCTTGAAAGAGCTCAATCAGCCTCATTAAACTTTCAGCATCATCTATTTCTTCAGTATCCATATCTTCTGTATCTTCCTCTTCATCAGTGGTTGCATCCTCAGCATCATATTCCTCTTTAAGTTTAGCTTCCTCTTCATTTTTAGTTTCAGAGGTAGTCGCAAATGAAAACACTGGAGGTGGGGGAAGCTAGACTAGAGTGGAAAGCGTAGTAGCTAAGGTGATATAACACTGCATCAAGTAGTCAGAAAGCTACTCTCGTCTAGCCAAATACTGAGCAAGTTGCCCTTTTATTTATCGAACTTCATCTCGCATGCTAGAAATTTCAGTGATTAGATTGTGGTCTGTCACCCTGACGAGATGAGCTCGCTCGTGCAACATTTGTGCTAGGGCCTAATATAGCACGCCTGTGGGTTGGGCTTCTTCATCAATAGGGCCTCTATATTTGAGAATCTTATTGATCATTTCTGGTGAAATTGCAAGCTTGGGGCGCTGAATCTCTTCAGACAGACTAGATAGCACTCCCGCTCATAGACAAAGATCATAGATCAAGGATGAATGACCAAAGCCTCCTTTTGATGTTGATAGTTGTACCATATTTAGGATTGAGGCTTCAATGAGCTTCCCTACATCAATAGACACCCCTTTCTATATAGCATAATTCAACATGGCACCTTCTTTTGAAACTCCTGAAACATGATATGTTGGCATCAGCTTTGTGGAAATAAAGTAATGCCAAACCTTTCCTTGAATGGACAAGCCTTTGCTAGAGAAGCTCTGCACTCCTGTTCTCAATTTTGTCCATATTGTGCTTGTCTTTGTAATGGCCCAAAATATCTCTTCAAAATTGGCTCCTTAGGCTTGTATTCTTGAAAAATCATTATCTGGAAAGTTGGGTAGTTGATATATGCGATTAATTACGGTTCTATCAAATGGAACCCACTTGCCTGTCACTAGTGCCTTCACATCCTGGTGTTCCTTTGCATTTGCATGGAATTCCCTTACAATCCGGACAAGGGTTGTTAATGATTGTTTAGTAAACTCTTCCCAGTGTCGCTTTCTAATTGTAGCAGGAATACTTTGCATAGGGTGATGAAAACCCCTCTCTTGTATGCACTTCCTCTAT
The DNA here is from genome assembly GCA_036873735.1 of Pouteria campechiana. Classification (NCBI taxonomy): domain Eukaryota; kingdom Viridiplantae; phylum Streptophyta; class Magnoliopsida; order Ericales; family Sapotaceae; genus Pouteria; species Pouteria campechiana. The sequence continues at coordinate 65,887 of JAYJMB010051744.1, forward strand.
ACCAATGAAGTTTAGTATCTTTCTTCAGCATCTTCACTTACAAATATAGGTTTGTTGGGAGCTCCCGCTTCAGTATTCTTCCTCTTCTTTGAAGGACTTGTGGCCATAGCTTTCTTTTCCTTTGGAGGCATGATGAAAATGGTCGTTAAGGGCGTTAAGCAATGTGCCTACTATATTTCACTATTCTACTCAATGTGTGTTGGATCAAATCACTATGATTAAGCATAGCGACTCCAAACTTAAGCTATTCTTGATCAACCACAATGCAAGGACCCCAAACACTAGCAACCTTGATGAATCGAGCTTGACAATGCAACTGTTGTCTAAGGAATTTTCGCAAACACTTCACATGAACAAGACATCGCTTCCAATCTTCACAATTTTCCTTCAACTATGTGAAACCCCCATACGAAAGTGCTTATACAAATCAAGAAAGCACATAGATATCACCATAAAGTTGTACAAACTCATTCAGAAAAATCCCCTGTCAACATTATTATATATGATTTTGATGATAATAAAACTTGATTAAGATAAGAAACCTGTATGCTTAAATCTCTAAAAATTGTTGTATGATTGTTAATTGGTAAACATTAATTAACATAAATATATAATAAAGAATATTTAATTAAACAAGCATACATCCTTCAATTTATGGTGCGTACATCATGAATGTTAACTAATCATTACTACATAAATTTACTAACTAAGCACCATAATTACTTAAGCTTTTATATTATTCATTTAATAGAGATGTACATTATCCTTGCTTCATAAAACATTATAATCACATGAGGGGAAAATACATTCTTATATTATATATGAAAGCTAACAATTTAGCAAGTGCAGAAAAGTTCAAGTGTAGGATCATGATCATTTGCAACAAATTACCACAACTATCTGCTACATTCCAAAGGAGCTGAACTGATGAAAATCATGGAAGAAAAAGAAGAAAACAAAAGGTTTGAAGACAAGAAACAAGAAAGGTTTCATTAGAAAGCTTCCATGAACAAAAGCAAGTAGAAGAAAAATGAGGCTTCGAAGATGCGTTACAACTAGTTTGGGTTGTCTGTCAACCTCAGAGAGAAAATTATAATAGAAAAATGCAAGACAAAGAAGTTGAAGATGAAGCCATGGTCAAAGAAGCATAAAGTTGTTTGAGAAACTCGAGCTATCCACACAGACTAGACAAAGCTTGTCTGAGATGAGGAAAGAAGAAGATGCTTCATCAAATACTCAGAAAAGGAAGAAAGAAGAAATTGCCACCTAGATTATCATGCACAAAGAGGAGAAAACTTTGTCCGATCAACAAAGTTAGAAGAATGGATTAGTCTGAGGATAGAAAGGCAATATGAACAGATAAAGGAGTGCAACTTTAGCTAAGCCAAGACAGACAAACCAAGAATGAAGAAACAAAGGAGTTGCAAGAATAAACCCCTTCTATTGCTCGAAGTAGGCAGAATAGTTGAAGAACTTCACTTTGTCTCTAGATCAAAAGTTGTTTATTACTTATGACAGACAAAGTATCAGCAAAAGTAGAAGATGAAATAGAAGTTGCACATTGAGCATAAATGAACCTAAATAGACAAAGAGCTGCTCGGACCAAAATGGGATTCAACAAACAAAGGCATGACCGTCTACAACTTACAATAGACAAATCTATGTGACATGCAAAGTACTCAGTCTAAGACAAAATAGAACACAATTATCACTTACATTAGATGAATATTACACTTTGTCTATTCGAGCAAATCAAAGCAAGCTTTATCAGCCACCTCCAATAGACAATGAGGAATATACTTCATCTGTTAGAGCAAGACAATGCAAACTTCATCTGCCACCTCCAATAGACAAATGAAAAACAAAGGAGGAACATCACACATCATTTGTTCATATAAGGAGAGTTTTTCAATCAATCAGTCTAACTTCATCAGTGCCACCCAGAGTTGGTCTATTATTTATAACAGACAAAGCACATAAACGAAGGATCGACCAACAGAAAATTTCCTCGAGAAATTTAGGTGGATAAAGTAGAGTTTGTCCATCAGTCAGTTCATCTTCATCAACGCCATTCAAAGTTTGTCTATTACTTGCAATAGACAAATCACTCTTATGGAAGCTCAACTAACAAACAAACCTATGAAAGAATCTATCTGCAACTTATGGCAAACAAATGTAGATAGAGAGAGGCTGTGACTTGTTAGACGAAAATCAATTTATGTGACTAGCATTCAAATGGTATTTGCATTCATGCCGACATTGTGCAGACTTATATCAATCATCATTTTTGGCAATAAGCAGCACTACAAGGTTTTCAAAGCTGTGACAAGATAAATGAGGAACACCTTTTAACACAGCTCATCCTCCTCTCTAAACGGCGATGCAGCAGCTCGAGACAAATCAGAAAGACTTGTACTTCAATGATAGAAAATTCAAATGGTCTTATTCATTCAACAATGCTCTTGTTATTGCATTCAACAGAACCCATCTTCTCCAATGGTCAAAAAAATGAAGAAGCTATTTAAGGAGAAAAGGTGGGATGATTCAAAGGTGGAGAAAAAATACTTTTCAAATGTGTTTAACCTTATGCAAATCCTTCCACCCATGGCCAAGAGCTTAAACCACAATATACCTTTCATGAGCTTCAATCTACTTATCCTTATGGCCATTGTCTTTACATTTTGGGAAGATCCTTTGTATTACATAGAACTAAAAGAGAGATCAAATCTTACCCTATGCTTGAGAGAAACACTATATAAAAATGTATAAATTTTTTGGTAAACTTGAAACTAGAGAGTTGTTGGTGAGCTCTAGAAAACCAACAAGTTTGCTAGTGATCTTCGAAACCAATGAGTTTGTGGTGAACTCAAGGAAAACCACATTGTATGAGTTGTTGGTGACCTCTGAAAAACCAGCAAGTTTACTGCTGATCTTTGAAACCAGTGAGTTTCCTAGTGAACTCGTGAAAACTAGAAGAATGCTGGGAGCACTGTCTTTCCATTATATGGGATATAGTTGAACTCAAGGCACAATGAGTGTGTGCTCTTGGAAGAGTATATGTAGGGACAGGGTCCTGAACCACTACAAAAATTGTCTTATCTGTGTGCGTGTGTTTGCTTATATATTTTATTCTTCATGCACTTTATTTACTTTACATCACACCACACATAGGCACTAAAAGAGGGAAATGATCCAATAGGGATTAAGTAATAAATTTTTACTTACCTAATTCACACCTCCCCTCTTAGGTTAAGCAATCCTATGGGAGCCTACAAGTGGTATCAGAGTGGGCAAGATAAACAATTCTAGTGATTCATTTGGCTTACCCAACAACATCATCCTCTATGTTCTTCAAATAGTAGTCCATTTCCCATCTTCCAAACTTTTGATAGATTAAACTAGATATAATGGAAAAAGAGATTGGAAACATTTCTTATGGCCAAATGATCCTCACCTATGAAAAATCATCTGTATTGGCACAACTAAGGATGAAACAAGAGTAGAGTTGAAAATGTTGAAAACTCACTATATGCTTCTTGTCCCACCATTTGTAAGGATGTTGAATTGATATGAGAAACCTTAGACAAGCCAAAGATAAATTATTAAGGGGCAAAAAGACTTGGCACTCGCACACCAATTGCATTATTATTGAGACTAACTTGAGTGCAGAAAATCTAAGAAAGGAGAAAATAAACTTCTAAAGAAGAAGAAAGAGAAAGGAGACTTGGTCTAAAGAAATAAATTTAAGACAAGATGAAATACTAAGTTCCTTCAAAATAAATAGGAAAGGTAAGTGCAGGTATAACACTTAAACTCAAATGCCATCATTGAATGTGTCATTATCTGAATATTTAAATTTTACATATTTTTTTCAGTTCATTCTTTTAAATTCAAGTTCAGTCTTTCAATTATTTACTTTTGTGTACATAATGTCCATAGAGACGAATCTATTTTTTCATTACTTCTAATTTAGTATATCTTTGTAGAAATAAATTTAACTCATTCTTTCAATTGTATCTCGAGTTTAATTATTTACATTTGATTAGATGTTTGTGTATTCTTATTTGTAGAAATCAAGCTTTACTTTTTATATTTTCATACCTCACTTGTATATTGAAAACTAGATTTAATAGCTAGAATTTTGTCTGGATTCCCTTCAGATGTACATAGATTAAAATTGAATTCTAAAACTATGTTTATGTATTTCTGCATATTTATTCATTTGCACATTATTTAGAAACCATACTTAGAATTTTGATTACTTAGATAATTGTACATTGATAGAAATAAATTTTCATACAAAGTATTTTCTGTGCATATATTTTTCACTCATATAAATACATAAGAAGAATATAGAAGTCACATTAGGATTAATAAAACTCTAAAAAATATAAAGTAAAATTCTCAAAATAATTAAAAAGAAAATAAACATTCAAAAAATAAATAACCTAAAAGGCACATAACTATAAGAATGGTAAAATAACAAAACTGAATGATTATGCTCAAAATCAATATATAAAAAGAGAGTTGACTAGCACATAAAGCTAACTGCAATTTATAACTATTCTAGTTCAAGTGACTCAATAATTGATTAAGGCAGAATGCGTATTCTATTTATTAAAAATTTCTTTAATCCATCAGCTGATTCCTCTACATACTGTTATGATTAAAATGACTTTTTGCCCTGACATATTGGTAATGTATGTCCACATCAATTTGAACTCATTAATGAAGAAATAGTGCAAGAATACTTTAAGTGTATAGAGGAAAGCTTGAGTTGAGCATAGAAGAAAGACATCAATCAAAAATCAGAATCTTCTTCTTAGCTCACAAATCCAAGTGAAAGAGCCTACTAGTTCAAGTTCTGGATGAAAGTAAATGGTTGAGCTAATTAAAACTATAACTTGGACAAATCAATCTTTAGATGCAACATCAAGAACTAAATAGAAAAAGCAAAATGCTTAGTCAAGACTGGCAAACTTGGATGAGAAATCTATGAAGGAAAGCACCAAAAGAGATAAGTTGTCAAACTTGGTTATATTTCTTTCATTGCTATATACTCTATATGCCTTTGAATGAACTACATTGGATTTGAATTAAGTTGAGTTTATTGCTTTGAGCTAAATCATGTCAAAAATCTTAATAAACCTTAAAATGATCAAAACTCTAACATCATTATAGTTCTAAGGCATTATCAAGCTTGTTTGGGAAATTTCATAGTTTAATGCCTCAAATAAGAATTCATTCCTAGTCATTCCTTTTGTAATAAATTTTATAGGCTTGATTTCACATAAAGAACTAAAATTGAAAAGTAAAAACTCATAAAGATAACAATCACAACCATAACAAACATGAAGCTAAAACAAAATCTTTAACATTAACTTCATTTAATAAGATTGACATTATAAATTTAATAACACCTACTTTTTAAAAATATTAACAACCAAATAAAACTAATGTTAAGTTCAGAATATTTAGCAAAAAGAAAATTTAAACTTGTTAATCTTTTAAAACTTCAATAATTGATAATAACTCATTAATTCTATCCTGAGTCTCAAATAACTCTTTCTCCAATGATGCAATTCTACTTATAATCTCTCCACAAGCTATGTAATGGTCTATCAAAAGAAGAACTGTAGAAGCATTCATCTTCTTAACAAATTTTAACTCCTTTAATTGTCTCATCTCTTCCTTCAAAAATTGAATCTAGTTATTTCCCTCATTTGTCTCTCGCTCCATCTCTACCCGTACCTTAACCTCATATATTGTCTGTCCAAATAAATACCATAGACAAAGAATACAAAGAGTCACAACTAGTTTCTAAAAGACACATAAAACTCTAGTAATCATCTTATTAGTATAAAGTATAAACCATCAAACATAAAACTTTATAAAAGATCAGAGAACAACAAACTACTAATGTAAGTATCAAGAGTTAGAACATTACATATAAAAGGTTCAGATTAGTAAAATATATAAAGTAAAAACATTCAATCGGTCAAAACATCAACAACTGCCTCCAACACTTTAACCCTCTGATGAGCCTTGGCCAACTTCATCTCTAAATGTTTAATGCGCTCTATGGCCTCCATATAAGCCATAGAGTTCTTAGTTAAGAGACTTGTAAAATAAAGATTACTACCCCTAACAGAAGCTAAATCTATCTTTAGCTGCTTAATCTTATCCTGAAGAATCAAACATGTTTCTATAGCCTTAAAAGTTGCATCATCATTCTCACCTTAAACCAACTTTGAAGAAGAACTCGAAGATGCCATGATTGCCTTGGTAAGCACTGAAGGGTCATCTCTTCTTTCTAATCCCTTTGCGCAAGAAAAGAGAAAGACGAAAAGCTTCTCTACTTCCCAAGTAACCCATCAACTCTATCATAAATACTCCCAACTATCCCTCCTGATACTAATGATAGATAGTTGTTAAAACAAAAGAAGAAGTATATTAAAAAGAACTCAATAGTAAACCTATTAAGTTAAAAACTATACATTGTCACCACATTTGCATAAAATTAATTCATTTTAATTTGGCATATAGGTATGTTTTTGATGATTAATGCTTGCTTAATTCCTCAATTATTGATTATTGCCCTTTACGTAAATATGCTTCTTAAAAACTTATTGATCAAATGCTTAAAATATAATTAAATAATGTAATCATAATAAATCTGATTATTACATTAAATCATTTCATTGGGGAGAAAATTATCTGTTGAAATGTGTAGAAAGACTCTAGACAACAGAAGTAAGAGAATAAGTGGTATAATTAAAGAAAGAAACAATATTCTAGGATCAAACAAAATAGGGGGGAGAAGAACTTAAAGAAAAATTATATAAATAGGAAGAAAAATATAATTAAAAAGGAAAAGAAATACGATTATAAAAAAAATCTTTTTGATTATGACAAAAAGGGGGAGACAAATATGAGAGACTTGTGAGAGTGTTGGTTAATTAAGAAAATGATAAAAGAGTCAAACCCATAGGATTATATAGGTCAAATATTCATGGGGAGATTAAAAGAGACTAAAAGAAAATTCCTTATGTTTCAACAAGTGTTCAAATTTTTGTCATTATCAATAAGGGGGAGATTGTCAGCATTATTTTATATGAATTTTACAATAACAAAACTTATATTAAGATAAAAAGCCCGTATGCTTAAATCACTAACACTCATATGTATGATTATGAATTGATAAATGTCAATTAATATAAACACATAATCATGAATGTTTAATTAAACAAGCATACAGTCTTCAATTTATGGTGTGCACATCATGAACATTAATTAATCATTATTACATAAATTTACTAAATCATACTAAGCACCATAATTACTTAAGCTTTCATATTATGCATTTAATAGAGATGTATATTATCCTTGCTTCACAAAATATTACAATCACATTAGGATGAAATACATTCTAATATTATATATGAAAGCTAACAATGTAGCAAGTATAGAAAAGTTCAAGTGTAGGATAATGATCATCTGCAACAAATTGCCACAACTATCTGTTATATTCCAAAGGAGCTGAACTGATGAAACTTGTGGAAGAATAAGAAACAAAGGAGTTGCAAGAACAAACCCCTTATGTTGATCAAAGTGTGCAAAACAGTTGAAGAACTTCACTTCGTCTGCGGATTAAAAGTCATCCGTTACTTATAATAGACAAAGTATCAGCCAAAGCAGAAGACAAAGTAGAAGATGCACAGTGAGCATAGACGAACTTGAATAGACAAAGAGCTGATTGGACCAAAATGGGCTTCAATAGATAAAGGCACGATTGTCTACAACTTATAATAGATAAATCCATGACACATGTAAAGTATTCAATCCAAGACAAAACTGGACATAGTTTATTTATCGCTTACATCAGACAATTACTACACTTCGTCTGTTCGATCAAGTCAAAGCAAGCTTCGTCTGCCACCTCCAACAGACAATGATGAACAAAATAAGAATACTATACTTCATCTGTTAGAGCAAGACAAAGAGAACTTCATCTACCACCTCCAACAAAAGAATGAAGAACAAAGAAAGAAGATCACATTTCGTCTATTCATATAAGGAGAGTTTGTCAATCAATCAGCTCAATTTTGTCAGTGCCACTTAAAGTTAGTCTATTGTTTACAATAAATAAAGCACATACATGAAGGATCGACCAACAGACAAATCTCTTGGAGAAATTTAATTGGACAAAGTAGAGTTAGTTTATCAGTCTGTTTGACTTCATCTATGTCATTCAAAGTTCATCTGCTATTTGTGATAGATAAATCACTCTTATGGAAGCTTAACTGATAGATAAACCTGTGGAAGAATTCATCTGCAACTTATGACAGACAAATGTAGACAGAGAGAGGCCATGACTTGTCAGAGAAAAATTAATTTATGTAACTTGCATTCAAATGGTATCTGCATTTGTGCCAATATTGTGCAGACTTATATCAGTCACCATTTTTGGCAATAAGTGGCGCTATAAGGTTTTCAAAGCTGTGATAAGTCAAATGAGGAACACCTTTTAACACAGCTCATCCTCCTCTCTGAATGTTGATGCAGCAGCTCGAGACAAATCAGAAAGACGTACACTTCGATGACAAAAATTCAAATACTCTTATGCGTTTATTGTTGCTCTCATTTCTGCATTCAATGGAACCCATCTACTCCAATTGTCAAAAATATGAATAAGCTATTTAAGAAGAATAGGTGGGTTGATTCAAAGGTGGTAAAGGAATACTTTACAAATGTGCTTAACCTTATGCAAATCCTTTCACCCATGGCCAAGAGCATAAACCGTTGTATACCTTTCATGAGCTTCAATCTCCTTATCCTTATGGTCATTATCTTTACATTTTGGGAAGATCTTTTCTATTAAATAGAGTTGAAAGAGAGATCAAATCTTCCTCTATACTTGAGAGAAACACTATGTAAAAGTGTATAAGTTTTTTGGTAAACTTGAAACCAGAGAG
>JAYJMB010051745.1:0-28918 GCA_036873735.1 Pouteria campechiana
ATCATCTACTGAATTTCATTCAATCAAATATTACTGATTTGATACAAGTTTGGTACTTAGTGTGTAACAACCTACTTAATCATTATATATAACTCTTAATGATTGTTTCTACCTTTTTGATTATGAAAAAAGGGAGAGAAAATGTGATAATGTGATATAAACTAAAATGATATACACAAAGAATGGAAATTTTTGTAACATGAAATTTAGCTAAAATAATGTGCATCAACTTAGGGGGAGTTGCACTAATTTAGTCAATTGAAATTTTTCTAAAATATCTACAAAATAAGTTGCTTTAAATTTATTATAAGATAAGTTTTGAAAGGTATATCACTCACTATTTTGTCATCATCAAAAGGGGGCGGAATGTTGAACCATGTTAACTAGCTTGATTTTAATGATGAACATTCTTAACCATATATGTTTTGATGGTGAGCAAAGACATGAGTGAAACATTAAGGTACTAACAATTTGTTCTCAAGTATGTTGCAAAAAGATTAACTCACACCCAACTTGAGAATAACCACTATGAAGACAAAAGGACAATACAAAGTAAATGCTCTTTCAAAATTAAGTATATAAATTTCACATATACTTAAATCAATAAAATAAAAATTCTGAAGTATTTAAGATATGCTTTGGAGCCAATAGAAGCAACTTCAGAATCATTTTAACATATTTCGGAGCAAATTGGATTGCTTTAGAGACTGCTTAATGAACTTTAGAGAAAATAGTTAATACTTCAGAATTGTCGTAGCATGGCTCGGAGACATCCAGAAAAGCTTCAGAGATCTAATAGTAAGCTTCAGAATAAATTAGTCAAGGCTTCGGACAAGTTTTTGAGTAAACACAACAAGTTTTGGAGCAAATTGGAAAGCATCGGAGTTTTCATAGGCATGCTTCAGAGTAAAATGTGCAGCTTCAGAATTATTACAACACATTTTAGAGTTGTCATAGAGAAGCTTCAGACAAGTTTCAAAGTGTCACAACATACTTCAGAGATGATTGCAAAGCTTCAGAGAAAAAAAGAAGACAAGCTTCAGAATTCTCATAGTGAGTTTCGGAGTTGTCACAAGCACACTTTAGAATTTTTTTTGGCTTTGGAAGTGCTAAAGCATACTTTGGAGATAATCAAGAAAGTTTTGAAACTATCAAGTATACTTCAAAGTAAACAGGTATGCTTTGGAGAACTTGGAGTCACATTTTAGAGTGAATTCCTTGGAGTCACATTTTAGAGTGAATTCAAGTATACTTTAGAGTAAATAGACATGCTTTGGAGATTTTAAATAAAGCTTCAGATTACTTTTCTGAAAGCACTAAAAGTTAAGAAAATCCAAACTTCTCTCTGCAAAGAACTGTTGCAACTAAGAAGGATTATAATCACTTCAAAAAATCTAAAGAAAACAAATCAGATTATCCAAAATCAGTCAAGACACTATCTATTCACCCTTCTCTTTGGAGTAACTGAAGAACCAACTTTGGAGCATTTGATATGAAAGTGAATGTTTGGAAAAGTTAGTGACAAAGTTGTAGACTAATAGTAGATTGTAGCAAAGTCAGACATCAGACAAAAGATATGGGTAAAGAAAAATATTTTTGAACATTTGAATGCTTGCCAAAGTCAGCAACGGAAAAATCTCTCTCAACCTATAAAAGAGAGATTCAGAAGCAAAAGAAAATAACTAATTGAATATCATTCAAACATTGCTGGTTACACAGAGCATTCAAAATCTTTCTTCAAAAGTTCAACTCTAATGGATACAACTCTATCAGAGCTCTCAAAGTCTAAATCTCTTCTCAATCAAGGAGCTTGAATCTTTCACTCTTATTGTTCATTTATTTACTTAGAATTCTGAATTTATGTAGAAGTCAGCCTAAGTAAGAGGCATTAATCTATACACTTCGATTTAGTGTTTGGCAACACAAGCAGAGTGCTTAGTGTTTATGTATTGGGATGAGCAAGTAGGAAACTTGCTGAAAGGATATAAGTTTGTTGGTGAGCTTTAGAAAACTAACAAGTTGTGGAAGTTTTTAGTTAGCTTGGAAAACCAATAAGTTGGTTGGTGAGCTTGTTATTAAACTAACATGTAATTAATCAAGTTGATAGGTATTAGTGGAACCTGAGATCAGTAAAGGAGACTAACTCAGATAAGTGGAGTATGAACCCAGGTAGGGCCGAACCACTATAAAACTCTTATGCTGTGTATTATATAATTTTTTTACTTACTCATTCAGAACTTTAATTATTTATTGTGACCAAAAGTTTTAAAAGCTCAATTCACCCCCCGCCCTCTTGAGCTACCATTGTATAAGGGACTAACAGAAGAGATATTGCAAAGTTTTATCCAAGCAACCCAAACTTGGTCCCAGAATGATGAAATATCATTCCAAAATACTAAATCAAGTTTTTAGAATATGGTAACAACGATGAAGAAGATAGAGACTCATTTGGAGTGAATTATAGAGATTGTGCAAAGTGACACATAGGAAGCTATCAAGTCAGCCTAAGCAAGCAAAAATAGTCATAACATCGGGAGGTGGTAAGGTAATACATGATAAAGTTGGTAATGTAATTAACAATTCTAATATTTTCGCAGATGATGAAGAGGAGGTGAATGCAAAGAGAGTTGTATTTCCAATTCTTAACCATTAACGCAACTACAAGCCACCACCACCTTATGTCCACCTATCACATTTTGTTGGCATTTGGAGCTAAACAAAGTTGTTGAAAAACCTTGTGATAACAATGAAAAAAATCTAGGATTAGATGTTTTCCCATGAGAAAAAGCTGGTGAGATGATTGAAAATTCTAATAAAGGCTCAGAAAAGGAGGAGATTAAAGAAAAATCTAAATTAGAACAATTGCCTCATTCTTTAGGTATGCATCTATAGGCAATGATTTATACTTTCCAGTGATTGTTTCTTCTTATTTTACAGGTATGGAGGAGGACACGCCCATGCAATTCCAAGATCATACTATGAAGTTCAATTTTTTTAAAGAGATGGAGCTGTCTAATGAGAATAAGAATGACTTCAAAATGAATGGAGTGGATGGAATTATGGAGGAGTTTTCAGGAGAATCCATAAACATAGTTGAAGCAATACTAGCTGATGGATATGAATTAGAAGATGATGAATCAGTCAACTATGTTTATCAATTGGAAGCACTAAAATTCTACACACCACTACCAAGTTTCAAGGAACCAAATCACAGAAAGGCTAAATTTCAATTCAAAGATGGAATGTCATAGTCAGGTTAAGACTTTAAATCAAGCACTTCTTAGGAGGCAACCCAAACTTTTTCTAAAGTTTCTTTCTTTTTGTATCATTTAGCTTAGTGGTTTTGTTATTTTTTTTACTATTAGGATAGATTATTTTTAATTTCTAGTTGTTTTGTGTTGTAGAAGGAGAAATTTTGATTTTAGAGGGTTGCAGATGCTCTTCCTAGTGTTAAAATGATGTCAAGCTAGCTCTAGAAGAAGAGGATGTGAATGCACTTTATTTAGAGAGACCTTTGATCTTAAACTTCTTTCATTATTTTATATTGAGGACAATGTGAAGTTTAAGTTGGGGGGTGTTTTACATTGCATTCAAGTGCATTCAATTTTGGGCAAGCATTCAAATGCATTTAGTTTTGGCAATTTTTTTTAAATTTAGGTATAATTTTGATGACCTGCACTTTTGAAAGCTTAGTTAAGAAAATCCAAGAGCAATTGTGCTAACATGCTGAAACTAAATTGGTTAGAGTGACGAATTTCTCTTGATAATCATTAAATATGCTGAGTTTTTTTATTACCATTACACATGATTTAGAAGGAAGGATAGGTATCTCCTTATGATTGAATAATCCTTGTGTTAAGTCTTTCTTTTTCATGATTGATGAAATTGTTTTGAGCACATTATGTCATGATCATGTGAAGTGTATGTTGATCAGTTGATGATTTTGTAAATTCATTAATATATTTTGATTGACATAAGCATGTTAGAACTTGTTTGATTAACCCTCAAGGTGAAACCCTAGATAACATGTTTACTTGAAAGTGATTTAGGCATATCAATTTGAGCCTTTTAAGCTAACCTATTACATTAATTGTCACTAGTGTCCCTATTGAGCTTTAATGAAAGAATGGCATATGCAAAGCATATAAAAGACCACCATTCAACTTTTCTTTCTTTAGCCTTATCATTCAATCCCTTTCAACTTGAAAAATCATGATAGACCTATTAAGAAACATATTTATACATGATGGCAGAGAGGTATATGAGTGCATAAGAAGATAAGTTTGGGGGTCATTAAAAAGATGGATGTTAAAAGAAATATGGGATATAAGGGAAAGGAATCAGTTAGAATTTATCCTTCAAATGGGGGGATCACGTCTCCATGAACTCAACAGACAATAAGTTTGGAGATGTGGTAGTAATACAACCCATAGTTTGGGGGGATCACATCCTAATAATATAAAAGAAAATAAGTTGGGGTGTGATAGTAATACAACCCTTAAAATAGAAAGAACTCCAAACAAAAAATTAAGAGAGTAAATATTCATGTAAAATTCAGATATGATCTCTTACTATGTGAATCCCTTTTTCCTTTCTTGTTAGCTAAACCTAAGGCCCTATTACAAGCTTAGCAAAGACCTATTCATCCAAATGAATAGATTTACCTACATTAGTGGAGAGGGATTATGAAAAGCAAGCTTATGGGGTGTTTGTGAAGATCATGAGAATCATTTATTTGCACATTATTGACTAAGAAACATGCATGTAGCATGAGAATAACATTGCACACACACACATTTTCATTTCTTAAAAGGATTGATGAAGCATGGGTTTCATGAGATTACTTGGCAAGTATATTGATTGATTTCTGAGATATGTGCACATGTGTAATTTGTCTGGCATGTTACTGATAGTTTGAGAGAGATTTTCCTAACTGAGTCATGACTTCAAATTGTTATTTTGCTTGAGGACACTTAAAAGGTAAGTTTGGGGGTATTTGATAAGCACATAATATATCATATTTTATACCTAAGTTCAGGTGTTAAGATCTTTTTTTAATCTTTTTTAGTGGATATTTCACTTAACAAAGTTTGTTTTATTGATCTGTAAAATGAACCTAAAAATTACAAAAGATGTTACTTTAAAGTAATTTCTGAGACTGATGGAGGCATATTTGGAAAATGTTTTCAACATCAAAGTTTTAGAATTTGTTCTTAGGTTTCCAATGAATTAAGAATCATATGATTCTGAATTTATATAAGAAATTTATGGCTAAAATAGTGCAACTGCCTTCACATTCATTTGCTACTTCATTTGATAGAAGGTGTCAATCTAAAGGCTCACGACTCATAGAATATGGATGATTCAGACAAAGTGATCAAATATATAAGTTGTATCCCCTATAATTATCTATCCAATTCAAAAATAATAGAGAAATTCTGAGTTCATACAAGAAACTTATGATCAAAACAATGGTATCTGAAATATCAATTCCTCAGGCAACACAAAAGGTGGTATTTTATGCTTCTATGAATTAAAATACAAGTAGAATTAGGAAAGATTATTGACATAAAAGTTTTAGATCTTTAAATTATCTATATAACCTAATAAAAGTCACTCAATTTGGAGTTAACATGAGAAAGTTATAATAATTTGATTAAAACTGCTTTGGAATATCAAAAACTTTGAAGCAGAATTAGTAACTCCGAAGTTTACTTTAGCAACTTTGAAGTCCACTTCAGCAACTATGAAGTTCACTTCAATAACTTTGAAGTTCACTTTAAAGACTCTGAAGCAACATTGTCTGACTCTAAAATTGAATTTTGTGACTTTGAAGTTCACTTGGTGCCTCCGAAGTTAATATTCAGTGAGTCCTAAGTAAGATTTATTGACTCCAAAGCAAGCTTCAACCACTCTGAAGTAGGAATTTAAACTTTTGCTCAATCTTTAGTGCATCCATAGCAGCCTAACAGAAAATAAAGTTTGAAATCAAAGCTTGGAATTAGAAATGCACAAATTTTGTTATTTTTCCATGTGTCAGATGTTACAAATTTAATAGAATGAGACATGCAGATTGCAAAGTATTTTTGGAAGCTGATTTTTAGGCTCAAGATTTTGTTACCATTTTTAAAACCCATGATATGTAGTAACTCAGTTATTTTCACAACTTCTATTTTTATGTGTTGCAATGTTTGGGAAGCTTTATTTTTGTTGGGAAATACTGAGTTATTATTGTAAGAGGATCTCTATGTGTAGAGGCATTACAATTTATGGAGGAGTTCTACTAAAATCTTACTGCTCAGGTTATTTAAGGGGAGATCCAGAACATAGTTAGGGGGGTTGGACAGGATAAGTTTTCCAAGGGATCAAGAGAAAGATTTCGAGTTCTATAATCATGCATATTTCAGAGAGTTTTATTTCTTTTTTTATTATGAACTAAATTCTTTTTTTTGGGGGGCAATGATGTAGCCCTTCTTAATCTTCATTGTTAATAGAGATTGTTGAGTTATTAATTCAATATCATCTTGTTTCATTCATTCTATATAATGCAATCATCTGATTTATTTAATTGTCTAATCACCAATTATGTAAATTAGCTTGATTATCTTTGAGTATATAGTTAAGGTAGATGCCATATGCTAAACAATATAATATGCTCTTTTGAATGAATAAGTAGATGGTTAAGGTAGACACAATATACTAAACTATTCTACTTGGTTCATTAAAGTTCTTCTGATCTTCATTAGTTTTCCATCTCAATTACACTACACGCCATAGGGATTTGGAATGGAAGAAAATAATTGATTTAAATTTGGACGCCTAACAGTAATAATCATACAGTGGATAGAACGAACCCAAGATGCTAAATTGATACCAACATCTCAACATCAATGAATATCGTTGAGTGATAAAGTCAAATCCCCAGACTCTTACAACCTGAATACTATTATACTTTAATTAAGCCATTATTTTATATTTATCTTACATTACACTTTTAATTACTTAGTCTCTAAATTATCTTTCAGATTTAGGACAACTTAGTATTATTAGTAACTAAACATAATTGAATTAGTTTGATAGTCCTTTGTGGGACTAACCCTTCCTAAGTACACTGTACTGCTATATACTTATGCACTTGTGAGGAATTATAATGTGACCATCAGCAAGGCTTCCAAAAATACATTTTTAGCCATCCAGCAAGTCCTTGTTATGGCAAGATTTTTCCCTGCTGTGATAAGAGTTCCGGGATGCATCGGAGCACCAGAAAAACATGACTTTTTAACCCCCAAACCCATTCTGTTTCATTACTTTCCATTCCATTTCTTCTCCCATGCCTCATGCCCTAAATCCCATTTAGCATGATTCCACCATGTTCTAGGGGATTCCTATTTTAAGTGAGAAACAATTATTTCTTAATGAAGATGATAAAACCCAGTTGTTGGGTTCGTGGGTTGGGGAAGAAGCTATTTGGTGTAAATAGATGGTGCTACTTGGCGCTTTGGATGTGGATTCCCATTCATTGATGGAAGACACACCTAGATTCCATGATAAGCTAATTCTATTAACCAAAATGATGATTTTTGTTAACTAGGGTTTTGTATGAACTGTAAACAGTGATTTTTTGGGCAAAATTTTGTAAGGATTCATGTATAAAACTATGGGAGAAATGTTGTTTTCATTGGTTATAATGATTTGGGGCTTGATTGGCATGAAAATCATGAGTTATGCATTGCTAGGGTTTCTTACATTCTGTAAATAGTAACTTGGGGAATTGGATATGGATTGATGTGAGAATTGTGGGGAAGATGATAAATTGATTCATTGTGGTGTTTTCAACATGTTTTAGACATGAGGAAACTAAATTATGTTGTGATCCATGAAGAAAATAGTAATCTAATTGAATAGTAATTTGGGGATTTCATATATAATGATATTATGCAATGGTTGTAATAGATTAGGAACTCAATTAACTTAGTGTTATGGCAAATTCAATGTTAATTGAGTTGTAAAGTGATTGTGTATAACTAGAAATGGAATTTAGAAGTTATTTCTTAATGAAATTGTTAAGTTAAGCAATGTATGTTATATGCTTGACGAATCGCTTTGATAAGAAACAAAGTGGGCTTGAATTTATGACATATATGATATATGCAGGGCCAATTGAACTTCGATTTGGAATCAAAGAATTTGAAGAATTGTTTTAATGCGGTGCTATGATTCTACACTAATATAAGTAGGCTTTTTCTTTTGACTATAAGGAATATTTGTTTTGTTTAATCGGGCATTTGTATGTTGGTTGGGGATCGTGCATATCCCATATTTGTTTATTTTTGATATGTAGTTAGTTTGGAAATACATGAATGTTAGGGATAATGTTTATCCCTTGGTTGGAATTATTTAATGTTTTGTTTATGGGAAAGTTATTTGATTGTTTAGGAATATTGAGAATGATTTATAGAACTGATATTATGACTTGTAGAAATTGATAAAGTTGAATATCTATGTAAGAAGTATATTGGCATGATTGAATGCAATCATTTGAGATTGAATTGATAATGTAAATGAAGGTTTCATGGGTATAGATTTTGATTATTTGGATATGAAATGATGTGTTGGTTATGAACATGTTATTTTAATTCATTATTATTTTTGAATAATGCCTACTTACTGAGTTGCCTGGACTCACGCCTTCTTATTTATATTTTTAGTTGATAGGTCAAGCAAAGGATTTCTAAGAAAGACTGAAGACATTTGGCTGATATGATTGAATGTTGGGATTAGAATCCCATTGTACGTGTATCATTATATTTAATGATTTCAATTGATGTACAATTGAAATTAATATATTTTCCTTGAGGTGTATTTGATATTGAAGAAACTAAATTAATATATTATTAGTAGTGACATGTATAAATGATTTAATTATTAGTTTGTTAATGGATTGTAAGGATGTAGATTCCCATCATGATTCTATCCAGATCTTAGGCTGTGGGTGCGTGGGTGTATATGTTTAGAATTTATATTATTGCTTTATTATATTTGATAAATAATTATACAGGTTAGACCCTAATATTTCAAAGGAAATGTTATTCATTTTTTTATAGAAACTACTCAAATTCCAAATGGAACTCAAGCACCTCCACCCTAAAAGTAGACAAATGTAGGTGAATTATAGTGCAAAATGATAAGTCGCACCTCAGAAGGCGGGGTGTAACAATTGATCAGGGTCATTATCTAAAACCAATGCCATATATGTGATATTTTACAATAGTTAGGTTGAAAAGGACAAAAATCATTAGTCTAATTTGCTACAAATTTGTGTATAAATTTCTTATACACATTAATCATAGTGAATTAGCCACTTCTTTTGAAATCTTTGAATGCTTGGCATGAGTTTAAGAGACTACATGTGCATAGTCCAATTTTGATTCTAGAATACAGTGTAACTATGTTAAGACAAGCATTAGATGAGATAAAAGAAAATAAGACTAAAAACTCTTCATTAATAGGGGGAGGATCACATCTCTATGAATAAGAAAGAAAACGAGTTTAGGGGTGTAGTAGTAATACAACCTGAATAATTGGGGGGATCACATCTCTTTGATTTAGGAAGACATAAGTTTTGGGTGTGATAGTAATATGGCCCAAGTAATAGGGAGATCACATTCAAAAATAAAACATCATCAAAAATAAAAATATGATGAATGTGATAGTAATAGTGCCCAAAAACATAGAAAAATGCTCATTTAAAAGTAGTCTCTTTCGTTTAATTTGCAAGTTCTTAGGGTTGCATTGAATATGTATTAAATAGTTGCTTAAATGAATTTAAGTATGAAAAGATGTAGACTGAATTGGCTATAATTTTTGCATGTGCAAATGGAATCTAAGGTTGAAAGGAAAAGGCTCAGGTTAAAAATTGAAATACATATGTGATATCTTGATAGTTCTTCTTAATTATGCTTATTTTATGGAGGTTTTTGATTAATGACTGAGATCAATATTTATTGTGTCCTTTGTGAGTTTGTGTGTTGTTGCTATATTATAGTTATGTCCTTTGTATTTTTGTTTCTATCTTGCTTGAGGATGAGCAAATAAGTAAGTTTGGGGCTATTTGATGAGTAAATTTCATTACTTATATTACATATGTTTAAGCTTAGTTATTTGCAAATTCTTATCTCCTTTAGATGAATTTCATGCTTATTTGTTGGATTTTCTAGGTGTCTTAAAGATGGAAAAGAAGAGAAAAGAATGGAAAAGAAGAAGCTCAAAGTTGGACAAGAAAATAACTGCAAAATAGAGCAATAAAATCAACAAAAAAATCAAAATACCTAGCCGACGCCACCAGCCTCCACCTGGCATTACCGGTGCCAAAACTGAAGACAACCATTGGCCAGGTAGCAAGCTGGCATAAAAGGTAGGCCAATATTTTTTGTGGAATTTCCATGTTGCATATTTTGGGAGTTTTTAAGGGAAAAGCTAGGGTTTTCCAAGGGTTCTTCTCACTTTTGTTTTAGGATTTTTTCTCTGATGTTGGGAGCCATTTTTCTACTAGATTTCTCCTGGAGAAGAAGAAGGGATTACAAGTAAGAAAGAAGAAGGAGAGAAGATGTTCTTCATTCTTATCATCCTGTCTAAGGGAGTTGTTTTATTTTCTCTTATGAACTAAATCTTTTTTTCTAGGGTAAAGATGTAACCGTTTTTTATTCTCTTTGTTATGGATTATTGGGTATAATTAATTCTATATGATCTTGTTTCATTCATGATGTCGTTTGCCATGATTTAATGTATTTTATTGCTTGATCATCAATATTACTCAAAGCATGGTTAAGGAACAAACCATAGCCTAAACCATGAGCTCCCTTGAATGAGAAGTATAGATGGTTAAGGTAGACATAAAATGCTAAACCATTTTATTTTGGTTCTTATGTTCTTGAGCTTGATAGGTCTTCACCTCAGTTATGCTACACACCATAGGTAATTGTAATGAGTGAAAGCACTTGGTTTTAAGCCGCACACCTAACGGTAATAACCTTACTTTTAAAAGAATGAACCCAAGTAAGGCATCGAATCCAATATTCCATTGGCAAAGGGGTATCATCTAATGGTGAAAGCGGATCCCTAGACTTCTTTATCTTACTGATCTCTTTGCATTATATTTAGCCATTGATTTATTTTCATTCCATTAAGTTCCTAAAATTCTTAAATTATACTAAACATTATTCCAAATTTTTTTAGTTATAAATATATTCATTTAAGGCTAGAATAGTTTAGTAACTAAAATTAGTTAATTCAGTTTGACTATTCTCTATGGAATCGACCCTTGCATAACACACTATATTGCTATATGTCCATACACTTGGGAGGAATTATAATTTGAATCATCAAGCATTAGGGATGTGTAACATCCCACACCCCCACCTTATGTGTTTTGCCTATTCGGTAGATTATTCTCTATTGGGGCCTATTCGGGATGCTACCATTCCCTTTCTTCTCAATAATTTTCCTATTCTTTACCAAAAATTTGTTAAAGTCTGCCCTAATTTATCAAGATCAAAAACTTGATATACATTAATTGAATAAATTTCTAATATCCATACTCACAATTTCCAATATAAAACATAATCATCAATAATAACATTTGAATTTAATAATAATAAAATAATAACATAACTCATTAAACTGGCCCAATTTATCTACAGCCTAGAACCTACATCACCCCATGATGACAATAAACATAATCCATATCTATATTATACACTTTACCACTTTTATGACATGCCATTACACTACAAATGCACATCATTTGAAATCATCTAAATACTTTATACAATTATACAATTGCCATTATGCAAATACACACTAGAAATCTAATCCCAACATTCAAACATACCATCCTAGGGTCTTCTACTCTTGCTCACCAATCCCGACCCATAATTGAGATTCTTTACCTGGCCTATCAGCTAAAAGATTAAAATAAGAAGGCGTGAGTCCGGGCAACTAAATAAGTAGGCAAAAGTAATAAATAATAATTAATCCACAAATAGGATAATTCATACTAACAATCGATCATCTTGGCCATAACATATCATAAACATACCATACTGGCATGAACATTTCATAATTTTACCAAAATATTCACAAAAGAATATATCTCATCAATTAATACAAGATAAAGAAATCGCAGTATTCCCATCCAATCAATGAATCTCATATTGAATAGATTTTCAAATTCTACATATAATAAAGGGATATTCTCTATCCCTCACATTTAGACATCCATGCTATAATCAAAATACTAATTATTCTAATCCAAGGGACACCCACTATCCCTAACAAACTAAACAACATCAATCTTAAACAAACATGGGATATCCTCTATACCTAATCAAAACATACATGCTCAGATTCAAACAAATGTGCTAATCCACTTCACTTAACTAGAAAAAGGGGCCTACTTACCTACATGAAAGATTACTTTCACAAGCTTTTGATTCGGCCTCAACTCAGCTACTTGAATTCCACAATTTCTCATTTTGCTCAATAGTCATACATGGTTGAATTTAGTTTACATGAGTTCTCTTTTAAAGACAATTTTCATTGTGACATAATTAAACATAACCCTTGTAAATGCCATAAGACTCTATCCTTAGTCATAAGGCTATCCAATATGAATCCCCATCTAACTATTCATTAATTATGCATAGTACCTCATTTCTAATCCATTACAATTTATAATAATATTAATCAATCACCTTATCTTCCTTATGGAAGCCACTTATCAACATGTAGTAAACACCTTTCATCAAATTCATTTACAGATACATACAGAAACTTCATAACATAACCAATAGTGAATTAGCTGCAACAACAATGAAGTAATCCTTATAACACATTGATTTAGTTCTCAATTTAATTAATTGACTATCCAAGTTCATTATGCATAATTTCCCCTTTTCCATTATGGTATTTCTTTGAATATTTCCTCTTAATTTATAACATTACCATAAATTTTTCCAAATAACTTCATGTCCAACATCATATAGTTATCCTAAAATTCTTTTAACAAGTAATTAAGCCCAATCATATGTAACTTAAACCTTTTATTCACCCAATCCATGTCTCATATAGTCCTTATAGAAAAACTCCAATTACGTCATAATCACAAATCCAATTTTTACAAGTCTAACTCACTCTATACAAGTTCTAACACATTATAATTTATGTATTAATCAATTTGCCCTAGGAACGAAATCACAATTCATGTCATTCATACAAAACTCTCTGTTCACAAGTTTCTATTAAACCCTAATAAACATAAATCATGGTTTTACATGTCCAAATCACCTCAAAACACTATAATGAAGTAATTAATCCTTTTCCTTATGATCTCAATAGTAATTTCCATCATCTTCACCAAAATCCCCAAAATTTACTATTCATGAAAAAACCCTAAAAAGCATGAATCATGATTTCTTAAGTCCAATTAAGTTCCAAAACAACTAAGCATAAATAAATCATTTCCCCCATGATTTTAACAATAAAACCCTATCATCTTTCCCAAAAGTTGTTCATGAGTTGGGTTTGAAACCTTAGCACAAAAAACATTCAAATTCAATGGAGATAACAAACATTACCTTGGTATCCAAGCATGGTGATCATTTCAACCCATTTCTAGCCCCAAATCTTCACAAATCATTGATGGCTCATGACAACTTGAATTCTCATCTAAGAAGACACTCCCAAACAACAAAACAATACCCAAACTCATGATTTTCCAAGGAAATCTAAGGATTTACTAGTTTAGATCATCAAAAACTAAAGTTTAGATTATGGGTTTTCATGGATAGGGAGTTAGGCGAGAAGAAGAAATGGAATAACACTAAATAAAAAAAAATAGAATGGTGTTGAAAAGTCAATTTTCTAACTTAAAATAGCAACTGACATCGCAGCCTCGAATTTTGGTGTCGCAACGCTAGTTTTGCTAGCTCGCTTTTCTTCCCATTTTCTTTATTTTTTCTCATGTTTATCATTCCTTTTTCCTTAAACTATTGAATAATATAATTTTCACATAATGGGGCATTAGAACACAATTAATCCATTACATTAAATCAAAATCATTTCTTCAATTCATCATAAACTAACATTTCACACAATTTATTAGCATACTTAATATAATCCAATATAATTTATCATAATTAATACAATCCAATATAATTTATTCCAAATTGATCATTTAAGTAAATTTTTCAAAAATTTACCACCTTTTTAACATCCAGGTGTTACAGACCCCTCCTTACAAAAAGTTTCATCTTTGAAACTTTCAATATCATGCAAGTTTCATTATTGCCTTAAATTACAATTCAATTCATAACTTGTGTCACCATCACCACTTAATTCAACCCAATTACAAATTAATAATGTCTCAAAACATATTAGTTATCACCAAGTTTTGATAATATTACACGAAGGCCAAAAATATCTTGCATTCAAACCCAAGCTTTCTTAATTTGGATAGTGGGAAATGGAAGGAAATTTGATTTTTAGTGATTGGATGAAAAATCTTGAGGATTGGAGCTTGGATTCTTACTTGGTGGTGGAAGCCATGCACTAAACTTAAGGTAAACCCTTTTATCCTAATCGATTTCTTGATTTTGTTTTGCTAGGGTTTATAACCAACTCATGAATAGTAATGGAATTGGTTTGAGGAGAGGTTTGGGGTTGGGATTTCTTAGAGATTGTAACCTTTTTTATAGTTCTTTTGGATGGCGGGAAAATGTATCAAGATTGTATTTTTCCTAGGTGGATTTTGCTTAGATGAGAGGAATTGCAAGAGTTGTGGCTTTCTTGGGTGGTTGAGGGGGAATGGCTATAAGAGGTTTTGGAAGGAATTGGATTCTATCTGAATATAACTTGTCTTCTAGCTTTGTGTGGGGATGTTGTATTTTGGAATAACCAAAACTACTCATGAGATTGGCTTTAGCCTTTTGGATGGCTTCAAATTTGGCTCTCATTTGGGCTTAATATTGAAAAAAGGGCATAAGGATTGGTTCAATGGGGTTTGGTTCTAGTTGGGAGGTGGAAGTTGTTAGAATGGTCTGGGGTTGGTGTTTGGCAATTAGGTTTTGTGAGGAGAAAATGGTGTGGGGTTGGTCCTAGGTTGTTGATTAGGAGGATGATGAAAAGGAGGATGAGGGGGAATTAGAAAATTGGTGAAGGATTAGAGAAGCTTGCTAAGGTTTGGGTGAAGATTGTTTAAGTAATGGGTTAGGGAGGACAATAAGGGATAGTTGTGACTCTCCTACTCCTTCTGTACCTTGAAGAGCTGGTGCAATGGGAGTGGAGGATATATAGGCATTGGAAGAAGGTAACACAAGTTTAGGAGAGATTGGTATGGTTGGAGATATTTCCTTGGGTTTGAATGATATTGGCTTAGAAGATGTTTGCTTGGGAGATGCAGCTTTGGATGGAGAGGTTGATTTTTTTTTTTTTTTGGGTGAAATTAGCGAGGGTTGGTCAGATAGTTGAGGTTGAGAGGGTGTTTCCAATATAGTAACTTATGTAGTTTTTTTCATTAGTTGGTGGTATAAAGATGGGATGGTTTTTGGGTTAAGGTGGATGGGTGAACAAATTCTAGTGGATTGGGCCTAGTGGGGAATGGATTTAATGGATGAAGAGTACAGTGGAGAATGAATCACCACACCTTTCATTTTCCTGGAACCCATGGGTTGAGGTTTGGAAGGTTGGATGGACTCTATGAGGGATGTTATGATGTTAAGCTTGAGGTTTAGAACCTCCTCAAGCTAATCTAAGCTGTAGTTTAGCTAAGACAGACTAGAGGTTACATTGTTTTCTAGGTTGTCTATTCTAGAGTTGATTTGGGAGAATTTGTTGGCTAAGAAAGTTTTGAGAGATGCAAGGCTGTGGATTTGGTGTGAGGTGGGTCTAGGCTATGGAGAAGGTTGGAATATAGAGGCTATTGCTATTCTTTCTTCCTTTGCCCTGCTTTCATCTTCTCCTTCATCTCTTTCTTCTTCGTCTTCTCTTCTTCTTCTTCTTCTTCTTCTTCTTCTTCTCTTCTTCTTCTTCTTCTTCTTCTTCTCTTCTTCTTCTTCTTCTTCTCTTTCTCTGTCTCTTTGCTCTTCAATTCTCTCCTTTATTCTTCTCTAACTCTTCTTCTATTTCTTCTTCCCTTGTTTCTCTTCTCTCCTTTTCTACTTTTTTCCTTCCCTCCCTTTGAAATCTATCCATCAACTATTAATTTGAAACCCATCATTTTAATAGTTGACTTACAAATAATATTAGTTTTCTTGACCTACTCTCCATGTCCATCTTTAACGTTCACTTTATAATCTCTAATGAACTTTTTGAACAACATCCCATATGGTAATGGTAGCTTAGGATTTGTCTTGACCATGTAGAGATTGTTAGACATGATTTGACATGTCTATTCTTTTCTTTTTCTTTAGTGACCATAATATTCTAGCATCCTTTTTTGGCACCTAGTCTATACTGCCAACCTTGGGATAAATAATGGTGAAAATTATGGTGTGAGCTAACTTCAAGTTTGTGTCTAAGCATCTTACATGCAAGAACACTTCTTTCTCTCTAATTTATTCTTTTGTTACTTATGAAAATAGTCTAACCTTGCTCTTAGGCCACTCTATTTCTTCATCTAATTTAGGTAAGTTAAACTTAGCCCTAATGTTTGCTGGTCTCAAGTCAATCTCCACCTTCCTAATCCAAAATTTTTTTATGTCAGGATTGTATTTACTCAAAAGAATTTGGACTATCCTAGGGCATGTGAGATCTTAGTATTTAAAAATTTCTTTCAACCCTTGATATTGAAGCCATCGTGTCACAGGGAGGTTCCAACCTCCTCCCTTTTCCCCAAAAATGTTGAAATCAAATACTTATATAACACTCGACCCTTCATCCATTTAATACTTTCTTTTCCTCATATAAACTTCTAAAACTTCCATATGCAGAGAGCTTACCACTAAAAAAATACCCAGAAGACCATATTAGAGCCATTTGACTTTCATCTTTTACTTTGAGCTTCTTCATCCTCATTCCCTCTTCTTTTTTTTTCCTCTTCCACTCCCCTTTGACGTAGAGGACACTTCCGTGCCTAGATTCTTTGCTCTTGTCATCTCTTTACAATAGGGTTCAGTATAGTTTTTGGTGAAAGGAGCTCAAGTTTGGTGAGATTCGGACAAGAAATGGAAGATTTGAGAGTTTGGGATTTTAAGAAGAATGGATTGTTGGAGATTATTTAGAATAGAGAAATATATGATCCATTTTGATGAAAAACCACAAATGTCAAGTGGGAGTTGACATGACTTGTTCGTGTAATATCGACAGAGGTCTATGGTGACCTTCACAAAGGTCTGTGAACATCTCTGTATATGCAAGGTTTTGTTCCATGAATCCAACAAAAGGTCTATGGTAACCTTTTTTGAAATTCCAATTTGTAGATAGAGTTCTTCACAGAGGTCTATGAACACCTCTATCAGAACATTATTTCCATTGTCTATTTAAAATGATTTTAGAGTTTTCCACAGAGATCTTCCATCACCTCCATAGATTCCTTTGTCCATTTAAATCCATTCAAAATGGAGAAAGCCATAAAAGAAATTTGAGATTTCATATTTCAAAACTGATTTTTCATAGATTTCAATCATTTGTAGTGCTAATGTTGTCCTATCTAATGGGAGTATCACCAAATTTAAGTCCAAAATCTCCAAATTGCTATTTGATCCAAATGGTCTATGCACAACAACTACCTATAGAGCTTTGATAGTTGATAATACCATAGATGTTTGCTTCCAGGGAATTGGTATGCTCTTGAGATACCTTTTTTTGTCCACTTTGCAACAAGTAAAATCTACATTTGAGTATCCTACTAATTTAATGTTTGATCCTTTTGGATACCACAAGCCTAAGCTTGGTGTATCTAAAAAGTATTTAAAGATGAATTTAATAGCAATGAGATGTAATTCCGTAGGGTTTAATTGGAATCTAGTACACATGCAAACACTAGATATAATGTCTAGCTTTCTAGCAATTAAATAGGGATCCTATCATGCTTCTATAAAGTTTTTGGTAGACAAGCTCACCTTTTTTATCCTTGTCCATGTTTATTGAGGTGCTTATTGGATTGATGTTGGTTTTCCGTCTTCCATTATGAATTTCTTTAGCAACTCCTTTATGTATTTTTCTTGGTGGTGAAATCTCTTCGTTTGTTTGATTTATTTGAAGACCCCAAAAGCAAAATACTTTACCCCTTAGAATTCAAATTCACTCTTCATGATCTTAGAGACTTCTTGACATAACTTTCATTTGTAGCTCCAAATACTATATCATCTACATAAATTTTAAAATTAAAATGTCTTTCATATATAATGCTTTATGAAGAGTGTTATATTTACTTTACCCCTTAAAAAACTATTTTTATTAGAAATTTATTTCGCTTCTCATACCAAACTCTAGTGGGCTTTCTTAAGTTTGAAGATATGGTTAGGATTAGAAGGATTTTCAAATCTAGGGGGTTGTTCTACATACACTTCTTTATTTATAAAACCATTTAAAAATGCACTTTTGATATCCATTTGAAATAACTTAAAACTCATGTAGGATGCAAAAACAAGATGAATTCTTCCCCTTAATTTCTCAGATGCAACTTCTTATTTTCTTGGTTATTTTATTTGCAATATTTTCATTCCTTTTCCTTGGGTTTAGCCTTTGCTTAATCACTCTTTGAACCATTCTTCAAAGTTATTCATTAAACTATTCAAAGCTCAAGATTATGTGCATGTATAAGGATACTAATTGCCTTTGTGTCCTATATGAACTCTTCCACTAATGGATCAATATGCCAAAGTTCAAGGATCTTTGAAGTTGAGACCTCAACTTGAAATTCAAATGATGTCTTGATCTATTAATAAATATAATTGGCTCATTTTGAATTCTACCTTTCTTATTCTTAAGGAAGCCATTTATCAATACTTTTTCCTTAAAACTTCAAGGTTTAGCATGTACATATGTTCAATTCCTTTGTGTCATATTAACAACTATCATCAATAATAATTAAGCATTCTCCAATAATATAACACCCGGATTGTTAAAAATAAGGGAAATTTTTTCTTAAGTACGTATAGTGATGAGTTGAGGCGAAGAACATGTATTTTGACATGTAATGGTGTAAGTGTTTATTAAATGGTTATGAGTGCAAAGTGAATTATATAACATTGAGAAAACCTTTCAAAGGAAGTGAGGTGAAGAAACATTTTGCTCCACTAGGCATGAAAAATGAATGATTAAGTTATGAAAAGTTGTATATGATGAGCGTGATTAAAACTCCAGTATTGAACATGATTTGACTTAATTAAAAGGAATTATGGTGTATTTTAATGCTAGAATATGAGAGAATATTATGATTAAAAGGTTAAATGTATGAGAGTGGAAAAGAATAGGGATTTAAGTGGAGAAAAATGAAGAAAAGGGGGCAGCAGGATACGACACTGTGGCCCCAATTCCAACACTATGGAACCACTCCAGAAAGGCAAGACAGGGAGGGCA
The DNA here is from genome assembly GCA_036873735.1 of Pouteria campechiana. Classification (NCBI taxonomy): domain Eukaryota; kingdom Viridiplantae; phylum Streptophyta; class Magnoliopsida; order Ericales; family Sapotaceae; genus Pouteria; species Pouteria campechiana. Next base: position 19,579 of record JAYJMB010051745.1, read on the forward strand.
TTAGCAATAATCATGCCACAGTGCCCCAATCTAGTGCCACAACACCGGCGATGGAAAACTGTCGATGGGTTTTGTTTTTACCCCTGTTCCATTTCATTTTGCTCCATTCCATTTGCTCTTCTTTCCCAACACCCTAGCCCTAAACCCCATCCCTCTAAGCTTGAGATTCTTGCCATTTTGACAAGGAAATCATGTGTCTTTGATGAATAATTCTTGATCATGTATTTAAACCCAATTTCCTTCTGTTTGGATGATGGACGAAGAAGGAAAACTATGTTTTGCTGCATGTGGTGGTGATCCTTGGGCAATTTGACGTTGGATGCTTACTTGGGGTTGGAAGCCACACACCAAACCGAAGATAAGCCCCTTTATGGATATATAAGCTCCTTTATCCTATCTGATTTCATGATTTTGCTTTGCTAGGGTTTATACCCAACTCATGAGTAGTGGTTTTGGGAGAGGAAATGAAATAAATGGTTGTAGAATCATGGGAAAAATGGTTCCTTAATGGATAGTAGTATTTTTTGAAGTGAATTGTGTTGGTTCCTGAAGTATGGCTTAACCTAAGAGGGGAGGGGTGAACTGGTCATATAAAAATTTATTGCTTAACCCCTATTAGACTATTTCCCTCTTTTTGTGATTGTGTGTGGTGTGATGTAAAGTGAATGATAAAACCGTAAAGTGCATGAAGGATAAAGCCAGTAAACAAACACACATCAATAACATGATTTTAATAGTGGTTCAAGAACCCTATCCCTACATCCACTCTTCCAAGCGCATACTCTCATTGTGCCTTGGGTTCTACTATATCCCATATAATGGAAATACAATAGTGCTCCCGAAACTCTTCTAGATTCCAGTTATAGAGGGTATAAATAAATGTTCCCAACACTCTTCTGGATTCCAGCTCTAGGGGGCATAAACATAGTGCTCCCAGCACTCTCCTAGTTTTCACAAGCTCACCAGGAAACTCACTGGTTTCAAAGATCACTAGCAAAACTAATGGTTTCTAGAGATCACCAACAACTCTCTGATTTTTAGATTAACCAAAAAATTATCACTTTACAAAGTGTTATAATAAAGCACAGGGTAAGTTATGATCATTTACAACTCTAACAACACAAAAGGATCTTCCCAAAATGTAAAAATAATGGCCATAAAGATTTACAGATTAAAGCTCATAAAGGATAGATGACTATTTAAGCTCTTAGCCATGGGTGGAAGGATTTGCATAAGATTAAGCCCATCTAAAAATTATTCCTTCACCACACTGAATCATCCCACCTTATCTTCTTAAATAGCTTCTTGATAAATTCCGATCAGTGGAGAACGATGATCATCATTGAATGTAGAGACGAAGGAAGATGAGTAGGAAATAAATGTAGAAGACCATTATGATAATCTACCATTTGAAAATATCATCTTCTAATTAATTTCCATAAGCTTAGAGTTGTTCTACAGTGCCGACCTTGACATAGAAAAAGGCGAATAACTGGTTTAGGCAACTAACAAATGAGAAGATGTTGCAACTCTGACTTGATTCACAGTTTTGTGAAGAATACTATAAATTATAAGAGATTTAGCTCCTCCACTTTGACCAATGCTTTATTGCATTTGTCTAAAGTAAGTATTAGAAAAAGTCATTTTTTAGCTAGACAGACTCTCTTCATCTCCTACTTTGTCCATAGACAAAGTTAGGCTTCTTCATTTTCAGACAGATGTGTTTTCATCTTTGAACTTCTTCTTCCATCTGCTGCCTTTTTATTATTTCTTAAGATTTTGAATAAAGTATTCAGATTGATATCTTTGAGTATATTTCAAAATCTCTATAACTTAAACTTTCTGAATGGGTTCTTGATGTTTGATTCTTATTTAGTACTTAGAACCCTCAAGCATTTTGTTCTTCTTCAATAGGTTGTCTATTTTTACCATCCAGAAAGGTTGTGGACTGCTTGGAAGAATATTATTGTAAAATCCTATTGTTGCAAAGTGTTGAATTTCTGATATTTGAAAACAGTGAATTTTTATTTTAGTTTACTATACCACGTTATTGTAGCATATCACTATAGCGCAATTTTGTCTAAAGTAAGTAGTAAACAAATTAGCTAGTTTTGTGTGTTAGTTCTTGTAGCAAAGTTCCTATAGCATCGTTACTATAATGGAGTTACTATAGCAGATCACTGTACGACTGCTCTGCTTTGTCTATGTGTCTATAGAAATTGTGTTATAAAAGCATACGTATCATGATATGCACCCTAGAATGATAAGTCGCCTATGTGTTTATCTGTGTGTGATATCATGAACGTGGTGCAAGAAAGGGCATGGATAAAGGGATGCCTTGGGTGATTATGAGGTCATGTGTGTTTATTAAGAATTGTCAGTAAATCTAGTCAGTTCATAAATAAAGTTTGTGCCCATGATTATTAGAATAACACATTTTACTCATTTCTTGGTATGGTTGATCTTATCTTTGGTATGAGTAGGTTGTAATATGTGAAGCCAAGAAAAATTTCATATGTTAGTAGAATGATCTATCCAGTTGGTATTTAAATGCGAGGAAGGGTAATGAAAATTTGAGTGCTCTAGAAGAGATTATTTGAAAATACTATGGTACAATAAGAAAAGAGAAACTACTTGTTAATCCCCCATGAAATCGATTAAATGTGTAGATGTTTTTGCAATTCGTGAAATATTATTGAAACTTGATGACAATTAAAATGTTTTTGACATAATTGATTAGCAATTATAGGTCCAATTAATGTTTAGTGATAATGTCAATGTTGGTTTGATTGTATTAGTGCTGGAGCAACTTAGATAGGGCATAGCGCGCATGGTATTATTAGTAAAAGTAAATAACTCTTGCATGATCAAGTCATATGATTAGAGAGCCACAACTTGTGTGGTGTATCATGTGGATATGGAACAATAAGATATGAAGTGTTTTGAAGGAATGGATTTGCAAACTTAAGAAAATGATGAGGACTGATTGATACTAAAAGTTTCAAGGTCGAAACTTTTTGTGAGGAGGGTGGTTTTTAACACCCGGGGTGTTGAAAATGAGGAAAATTTTTTCTTAAGTACGTATAATGATGAGGTGAGGCCAAGAACATGTATTTTAACATGAAATTGTGTTAGTGTTTATGTAATGCCTCGCACCATCACCCTATGCATTTTGACCATGCCACACCAGGGCTAATATGGACCACTACCATTTCTTTTCTTCTTAAGGAAAATCATACCATAACCTCACCATTTTCCTAGTTCTAAGGAAATATTCCGCCTAAAGTTTGGCAAAATCTACCTTATTTTATGGACATTTATACCTGATATACATGCATAAATAAAATAAAATATGCATTTCTATAATTAAAAAATAACAATTATATCTACACAACCCTATGCCCATACTCAAAACTCCACCCAAGATCAGAACCATTTCATGATGGTAATACATTTTCCAAGATTATTACAAATTGATCTACAATATCATGAATAATTACTATGACATGCCATTACATTTCATTTACATTTTGATACAATCACACAATCTCTGGAATAAGTGACAAATTATAATTTTTAATGGGATTCCAATCTCATTACTTTACCATACCATCGATTTTCTTCTAATCTTGTTCATCCAACCTAATCCTCAATTAGGAGTCTTTACCTGCCCTGCCAGCTAAAAGTTCAATATAAGGAGTGAGTCTAAGCAACTCAGTAAGTAGGCATAGATAAAATAAAACAATAATTAATCATAACAATATGTTTTAACCTAGAATATGTATCAAATACAACATAATTCAAATTTAAACCATCACCATAAACACATCACATTCCTATCTCATCTTGAGATGTATAACTCAAGGCAATTATACCATGAGGCTTGCGTCCCCATTCTTTCCATGCACACCCTGTGCCTTTCTGGCATATAATATTATATAGTGTCATTCCTGTACTTCACATCACATTTGAGCCACTTTGGCTCATCATACCACAATACACACCAAACAGGCATATCATATCACCATACATGCTATGCAGGCACCATATATTCAATCATGCCATACTGCATAATATTATAGTTGTCCCTTCAATGCACATTACATCAATATACATATCTATACTATTATGGAATGCTTTCCATTCCATTCATACATATAGTCATATGATATATCATGCCACTTACACAACTACAGGATATACATATCCCATCTTTATCACCCATTAACAATATCACAATAGGGAATTATACTTTCGTCATTAATTCATATAATGCAAACACATCAATATAACATACTATCAAATCTTAACATGGGATATACTCATCCCATTTATTTTTTCCATCACACACTTGAGATATTCCTATCCCTTTCATATAGACATCCATAAACAAGAATAATGTAATGACATGGGATACTTCTTATCCCAAATACTCATATATCTATATTATAGACCAATTCAACTACAAGATATTTCAAATCCCCAACATTCATGCATTCATTATATCCGGCAAACATATCATTGCCATTTAGGGAATATTCTCTATTCCCTATATTCAGTAATTGTAAGGCAGATAATTTCAATCTTAAACAAACATGGGATATTCACAATCCCTGATCCGAAACACACATGTCTGGCATAAACATGGTATATCCACTATCCCCATCCATTAATTAAAATCAAATAGGGGGCTGGCCACTTACCCTAGGCCTTTAGCTCTAAACCACTTTCCTCTAGCTCTTTCTTTTTATCCTTCTTAGATCATATTGTGCAGGGCCACAACCCCATTTACTTAACCATTTATAATTATCTACTCAATACATCATCTTAACATTTCTTTCATAGTCAATTTCAGGCTATGATCATTAAATATGTAATAAATATCAGTTAAACTAGGGTTTCTCCATAATTACCACAAGAAATCTCCTTTCTTGACATATTTATCTGGTATCTCACATGAGTACCATTTAAGCAACATGTAAACAGCTCATTTAAACTTTTAATCTAATCAATTCATTGCTTACATTGCCCATTCATAAAAATCCTCTTTAAACCCCAACTAGGGCATGACTCAAAACTCAATTCCACTGATCCAAACCACTCCATACATGTTCTAAAACATTCTAATCATGCCATTAACATTTACCCCATGATTAATTCAACAAAAATCAGAAAATCCTCAATTTTTACTATTCACAAAAACCCTAGCTTGGCAATTTTCACAATTTCTCATGCCAAATCATCATAATCATTCCCCCATGAATTTATAACCATATATATCAATTTCATCCCAAAAATTCATCATTTCCCCAAAATCTTAAAAATGAAAAAATTGAGATTCGGCTAGGAAATCGAACTTACCTCTGCTTTCAAACATAGCGATCCTCCCTAGATAAAGGACCAAGCTCCCAGCTCCCTGTTGCTCCTTTCATTTTGTGGAAATCCAATATTTCTTCCATTTTCTTCCATTTTTAATGGTTCAAGTTGGTGAAAATTGGGTTCAACTGAAAGATTGTAAGTTTTTCTAGCTAGGCAAGATAATTTCCTAGCTAAAATGGCTAGAAATCAAGTTAAATGGGGCTAGGACAAAAGGGTGAAAGGAAGGGATGGAAAACACAGAAAACGGAACAACTAGGGAAAGAAAATTGGGTCGGGCTTTTACATCCACCGACTGACACCTATTCTGGAGCTGCCAGTGCCATGCCGTTACTTCCACAAGATGCCACCACCTTGCATGATGCTGTCGGTGCCCCTCCTGGTGCCATTGGTGCTAGCTTGCTACATTGGCCTTATTTCTCTCATTTTTTTCAACATATTTCACCTTTCTTTCTTCATTTTTTACAACATTTGTTCCTCCTATAAATTAACATAATTATATCCAAATTCTCCTTGATTAACCTATATACATGTTACATAATCATACACATATGATTTCATTTGGCTCAATTTCATGGAATTTTGGTACACTTCATACACACTTGAATCATTTCATTGAAAAATCATATTTCTCCATTAATCAACACCTAATTAGCAAAATCTTACACCTCAGGTGTTATAGTTTATTAAATGTTATGAGTACAAAGTGAATTATATGACATTGAGAAAAATTTTCAAAGGAAGTGAAGTGAAGAAAATTTTGCTACACTAGGAAAAATGAATGGTTAAGTTATGAAAAGTTGTTATATGATGAGGGTGATTAAAACTCTTGGTATTGAACATGATTTGACTTAATTAAAAGGAATTCTGGTGTATTTTAAGGCTAAAATATGTGGAGAATATTATGGTTAAAAGGTTAAATATATGATAGTGAAAAAGAATAGGGATTTAAGTGGAGAAAAACCAACAAAACGGGGCAGCAAGATCCGACGCCGTAGCACCACTTCAGAAATGCAAGGCAAGGTGGGCATTAGCGATTCTGGCACCATGGCACCGATGGTGAAAACTTATCAGTGGGTTGTGTTTTTATCCCTGTTCCATTTCATTTTGCACCATTCCGTTTGCTCTTCTTCTCCAACACCCTAGTCCTAAACCCCATCCCTCTAAGCCTGAGATTCTTGCCACGTTGATGAGGAAGTCATGTGGCTTAGATGAATAGTCCTCAATGATGTATTTAAACCCAATTTCCTTCTGTTTGGATGGTGGAAGAAGAAGGAAAACTATGTTTTGCTGCATGTGGTGGAGATCTTTGGCGATTTAAAGTTGGATTGTTACTTAGGAATGGAAGCAACACACCAAACCAAAGGTAAGCCCCTTTATCCTATCCGATTTCATGATTTTGCTTTGCTAGGGTTAATACCAACTCTTGAATAGTGATTTTAGGAGAGAAAATGAAATAAATGGTTGTAGAATCATGGGCAAATGGTTAATTAATGGATAGCAAATATTTTGGAAGTGAATTGAGTATGGACATCTATGTGTTTTGCTATCCATGAAATCACACTGCCGTGGTTGTATTCTAAATTGGGATTTTTGTGGTTTATGATGTGGAATAGTGATTTATTTGAGTTTAGAATTCATTCATGAAGTTATTATGACATAATTATGTTAAATAAGAAGTATATGTTATTGGTAATGAAATTCCTTTAAAAATCTTATAAAAATATTAGGATTTAAGTGATGCCCATAAGTTGTTTGATGAAATGACTTGATAGAAATAAGGAGTGATTGAACAATGCTATGGTAATAGTAACTTGTTCATTAAATGGGTAATTATGACAAAGTTGTTGGTCCCAAAGATTAGGCAAAAACCCAAGAGAGGAGGGGTGAATTTGACACTTTAACAAAATTGCTCAACCCCTTTAGAATTAAATATCTCTCTAGCAATCAATCACTCAATCAATCAATGCACAAATAAATAAGACACAAGGATTTTTATAGTGGTTCAAGTAAACACTCTACTCCACTCTTCCAAGAATACTCACCTCTTAGTGTCTTGGGTTCTACTATCTCCAGTAGCAGAAATACATTAGTGCTCCCAGCACTCTTCTAGATTCCAGCTCTAGGTGGCATAAACACACTCCAAGGGGTTTAAATAAATAGCTATTGTATGCACTCAGACAATCATAGCTCTTCTTGAGTCTAGTCTCAATCACTAGCTTAAGGGACTTACAATGAATATCAAAAGTTAAAGCATAGATACTTCTCAATAAGCATAGGGAAAGTTTTCTAAAAATTAAATGCAAAAGTAAATAATCTTCCTAAAAGATAGTTGGGAGCCTTCAAAGAAAGTTGAGGAAGGTTTGAATACAAGGCTCACAACTCTTGAAAGATAGCAGAAAGTTTTTGGCTCAAATCAGTAAATGCTCTCAAGAGGATATTGAATATTTCTCTTCAATTCTTGGTACTTCTTCTTGCTCCAATGAGGTTTTATTTATATTTGCTTTAAATTTTAGCCGTTAGTGGTAGGTGAACTCCATTAATGGCAAAAGATTTTTTAGCACATTGGAATTCTCTAGCTTCTACTTAATCCTAGTCTATTAAAATGCCTACACCTCTGGCCTTGGAGAAGATGGTTTCCAGATTCTTAATAAGTATCAGTCAAAGAGTTACTGCAATGGCTAATTCTTTCATCAATATAGAATGATCATCATTAATGCTGAACGAAGACCAACATTTTCATCTTCACTTATGATAGACAAATTATATGTCCAACTATTCATTAGAAAAAGTCCTTCATCTTCTGGTTTGTCCATGGTAAGTAGTAGAAGAATCTATTTATTATAGATGAATAGTATTCTTAGCACTTTATTTGTTGGTTTATCCATTTCACTTATGAGGTAAATCGTGAAGTCATAGATGAATCATCTTTCTAGTACTTCGTCTATTAAGGTGTCTGTTGTAAGTAACAAACGGACTATTGGAGCGTCGATAAATTTTCTTTAGTGCTTCATCTGTTGGATTGTCTATTATAAGTAATAGATGAATCATTGAGGAATAGACGAATTAACCTTTTATCTGGTGGATTATCTCATGCAGGTAGTAGACAAATTTAGATGCGCAAACAAACTCTATTGCTTCGCCAGATGAACTTCACTGCTTTGCTAGACGACCTTCACAACTCTGCTAGATGAACTCCACTTCTCCGCCTTTGCTTATTTTTAATAGAAGATCATTGGCTTGGTGAGCTATATGACTATGGCTCACTTATGTTAGATGAATCATGTTGTATGTATGCTATTTTGCATTTGTCAAATATAATCTTCACTTTGATAGTTAAATGGAAACTTGGTTGATTCCTTTTCATTTGAGCTTTGTCTATAGCAATACTTTGTCTTTTGCTTCTGCACTTACCCAAGCTTTTCAGTCAAATTGATACCTTGGAATGTCTTCTCTGTGTCCATATATCCATGAGATCTACAACTTATTTCTATAGCTACATACTTGGCAATCACCATTAGTGCGTAATCTTTAATTAAGTTTTGTTTGTCATTGAAATGATGCATTTATACCAATATTCTCCCCCTTTTTGATGATGACAAAACTTGATTAAAAAATTATATCATAAAAAATAATCTCCCCCTAAATGTATGCATTCTTATAAAAATATTTGCAAAGTTTAATCAATCTTCAAGTTACCATTTTTTGATATTTCCCTTGACTTATTTTATATTTATTCTCGCCTAATTATTTAAAGATTATATATTTTTGCATTCCCCTTTGAGATAATTTGCAAATTCTTTCTCCCCCTTTTGTCATAAGAAAAAAGAAACATCCCACTTGCCAAACACACAGAGATAGAAGTAGTGTGAAAATGATGAAACCATTTTGATGAGAATGCAAAATGTCATATTTTATTCTCCTAATACTTCATCTTTTGAACCTATTTGATTCCTAAATATAC
>JAYJMB010051756.1:0-28916 GCA_036873735.1 Pouteria campechiana
TCCACCAACGGGGGCATTTTGGTAATTCTTGGAAATGTGCCCCTGCTCCACCAACGGGGGCATTTTGGTAATTCTTGGAAATGTGTCCCTGCTTCACCAACGGGGGCAATTTGGTAATTTTTGAAAATGTGCCCCTGCTCCACCAACGGGGGCATTTTGGTGATTTTTGAAAATGCGACCCTGCTCCACCAACGGGGGCATTTTAGTAATTCTTGGAAATGTGGCCCTACTCCACCAACGGGGGTATTTTGGTAATTCTTGAAATTTTCATTAGTGACCTTCAAAGATTAATTTGCATACCCCTGTAGGTACCATGCAATATTTATTTTGCAAGCTTATTTTCCAATCGTTGATGCGTACACAATATTTTAGCTCAAAAAGAGGATAATTTTATGCCACATATTTTCTAGCCGCGCGCCACGTCAGCGCTCCCAACCGTGTGCCACGTCAGCAGCGCGCCACTTCAGCAGACGCAGCCGCGCGCCACGTCAGCGGACGCAGCTGCGCGCCATGTCAACGGACGGACGGCGGATGCTCACCGGAGTCCTCGCGTCGGAGCAGACGCGTCACGTTGGCGTCCCTTTCGCTCGCTGGAGCCGGTCAGGCAGGAGCGTTCGGCCGCGCCGTCGGGTGCGCGGAGCCCCGCTGCTCGCCGTCGATCGTCACCGGAGCAGACACGTCAGTCGTGTCCCCTTCGCTCGCCGGAGCCGGTCAGGCAGGCGCGTTCGGCTGCGCCATCAGGCGCGCGGAGCCCCTCCTGCCGGTGGCGTTTCAACGCCTGTTCGGGCGATCCGTGCCGGTGAAAAAATCGACGGTCGTCTGTCGATTCCGGCGTGGGTGTTGCCGCCGTCGATCGTCGCCGGAATCTCGCAAAAATGGGCTTGGACGGCCGGCGTTTTAGCCGCAAATCGCCACAGCGATGTCATAGGCCGGCCGTTCATCGGTCGATCTGGTCGGCGTCCCCTTCTCCGGCAGTCATCTGCTGCGCCGGATTCCTGGCTCCGGTCGCCGGAAAGCGTGAACAGAGGGGAGGGTCGTCTTCTTCGTCGCTGACGACCCGACCCCTGCTGCCGTCGGGATGGTTTCGGCGTCCCCATTTTTCCCGCTCGCCGTCGATCGTCGCCGCTGCCGTCGACGCGACATTTCTGGACGTGTGGCCGGAGCACGAGCTCCTTCCGCTCGCTGCCAACGCCGGATGCCGTATCCGCTGCCGTCCGCTTGCCGTCGATCGTCGCCGCTGTATCCGCTGCCATCCGCTCACCGTTGATCGTGGCAGTGGGTTTTGCACGTTGATCGTCCGCTCGCTGTTGATCGTGGCAGTGGGTTTTGCACGCTGATCGTCACCACTGTATTCTGAAAATGACGCTGCTTCACCACGACTACGCAACCTGGCAGTGGGTTTTGCACGCTGCCTGGTCCTAATTTTCCCCTCCAACACCTAAATAGGCCAATAATTCTAGGAACATCATTATTAGAGTTAATAAAACCATTTCAGGTCTCAGACCAAGTTCTATCAACTGAAATAGGAAAAGACAAAATTTTGTTCGAATTCATAAATAAACCACATAAAAAATTAATAAATAATCTCCAATTAAATCTCATGAAAAAGGAGGAAACTCTAATAGATTTAAAAGAAGAACATTCACATAAAAGGATTCAAGGAACACTTGAAAATCCCATATATATAGAAAGAATAAAAGAATTAAAAGAAAAAATTGAAAACTTAGCCTGCTCTGATATTCTCAATGCCTTTTGGGAAAGAAAAACTCATATGATGGAATTACCATATAAAGAAGGATATAATGAAGATAAAATCCCAACAAAGGCAAGACCTTGCCAAATGAATCAAGAGTGAAGGAGTTATTGTAAAAAATAAATCGATAATCTCTTTGAAAAAGGATTAATCAGAAAATCTAAACCTCCAGGATCTCCTTGGTCTTGCATAGCCTTTTATATTTATCAGGCAGCTGAAAAAGAAAGAGCACCTCAATCGATCGTAAACTATAAACCCTTAAACAAGGCATTGAAATGGATAAGATATCCAATAGCCAATAAAAAAGATCTTCTTAGGATAATTGAAAAGGAAAAAATCTTTTCCAAATTTGATATGAAATCTAGATTTTGGAAAATCCAGGTATCCTAAAAAGATAAATATAAAACTGCATTCACTACTCCATTCAGCCAGTATGAATTGAATGTAATGCCTTTTGGCCTAAAAAATGCTCCCTCTAAATTCTAGATAATAATGAATGAAATATTCAAACCATTTGATTTCTTGATTGTTTATATAGATGATGTTCTTATTTTTTCTAACAATTTGGAAAATCATCTTAGACATATAGAAATTTTTCTTAAAACTATAATCCGAAATGGGTTAGTTCTCTTTAAAACAAAATATCTAATTTGTCAAACCAAAATCAGATTCTTAGATTATGAAATTAACCAAGGAACCCAGATACCTATTAAAAGATCAATAGAATTTGTGAATAAATTTTTAGATGAAATAAAAGATAAAAATCAGCTTCAACGATTCTTAGGATCACTAAACTATGTTGCAGAACATATTGAAAAGCTAAGGATAATAGCAAAACCTTTGTATACTAGATTTAGAAAAAAATCCCAAGCATTGGACTGAAAAACTTACTAACATAATTAAAAGGATAAAATCCTATGTAAAAACTTTACCACTCCTGTATCCTTTAAAATTGTCGAAACTGATGCCTCAGACAAAGGATTTGGAGGAATACTTAAACAAGTAAAAGATTCAAAAGTAAAAATTGTTCAATATCATTCTGGGATATGGAATCATGCCCAGAAGAATTATTCGACCATAAAAAATGAAATTTTGAGCATTGTTTCATGCATAAAAAAATTCCAAAGTGATCTTCTAAATCAAAAATTCCTTTAAGAATTGATTGCCACGCTGCAAAATATGTTTTAGAAAAATATGTTCAAAACATTGCATCAAAACAAATATTTGCCTGATGGCAAGCCATTTTATCATGTTTTGATTTTGATATTGAATTTATCAAAGGATCTTCTAACTCAATCCCTGATTTTCTTTCTAGAGAATTTCTCTAGGGAATTTTCCAGATAAATGAGGCAAACGCCTGCCAATTTTTGAAATGTCTTCTGAAAAAAGCAAGGCATATAAACAGTCGAAAGACTCCTATGGCAAGAAACTTGTCCTAACACAACCTGCACCACTAAATACTCTTTTCTTGAAACTGTCTTCCCCTCTTTCATTAACTCCTCAAAGAGGAAGAGGTCATGGAAGAATGCTTCCATTATCTATCACCCAATTACCCAATCAATTGGTTACTCCTAATGATCTGAAACAGATCGCTACCACTCCTACTCTAGCTTCATCCTGTTCACCTTCTTCAAATACCAAACGGTTTACCTCATTTAAATCGTTGACTAAGTTTTATATGAAGAATTTTCAACCAAAAATAGTTCAAATAGAACCCTATCACTTGGTTACCCTAGCTGAGCGAAATCTTGACTATTGTCCAAAAAATATTGCACAAGTGGCTTTCCCAAAAACATTTTATTTTAAACCAACTGATTTCAATAGAACCCAAAACTTTTATGAATACATATTAGTTTCAACTGATTCTACTAAAATCACACACCATAAAGCTCCTGATAAAAAATCACACACTCTATAATAAAGATTTTAAAAATCATGAATATTGGGGAATTTGATGGCCCAAATCATTTCAAGAAATTTGAAAATGAATTTGTTCCTCAAAAATTTTCATATTTTGCTTACTAAGATGCATGGACAAATGTCTTATGGTTTAAAAATAAATTTAACCAACATTCTTGGTTTTTTGTATTTGATAAAAAATCAAAATTTTCTTTTCCATTTTGGTTCCTCCAATGGTGGAACAATTTTGGCCTAATAGCAGAAATGCTTCCTCGAAACATTCAAAGTAGTTTTAATATGTTCAAAGAACACTTTAATTGTTCTGAGACAGAAAAGAAACTTTCTATCTTCTTCTTTTCTTCTCCAAACTCTCCCTCGCCTAGATTTTCCAATGGAACTGGTGCTTTGTGGCTCAAGAGCCTTTACCTCCTGCTCTCGGATGAGTCTATGAGGTCAAATGGTGGGAATCATTTAATTGTCCCCAAGCCTCTCTTGAAGAGGTCCAAAAGTAGCTCATTGGGAAACCAACTTTAAGGAAACACAATTCTTAGCTCAGAAATCTCACCAGATGGCTATCCTTGCAAATCTATCTTCAGAAGAAGACTAGGAGAAGGCCATTGAAGCACAATTCAAGGCAATAAAAGCCCGAAAGGACAAAGGTTCAACAACATCATCCTCAAAGGTAAAAGTCTCAGACTCATCTAGCTCTCATTTAGCAGAAGTTGAAGACCTTGGTTGCGGCTCTAACCCAACAGACTTATTTGGTCATGACGCAGACCTGTTCTTCGATTAAAAGAGTAAAGGCCCCAATCTCTGCCTGGACCCGACTTCATCACCATTTACTATTTCATTGGGTCGCACACAGGAAAAATCCACCTGCCGTTAAAGTCAAAAGGGACAAAAATACTACTGTACCTCTAGAAGCTTCTGAAGAAAGCAACAAACCGACTCAACAGTCTCCAGTTTCCAAACAAAAACTCTCAAAACCATGAGCGCCCCTGGTTTTGCGCCCTTAGTTTTCTTTTCACAGGCAACTACAGGTATCTTATAACTAGGAAACGGCTTTTCTTTCTCATTTAAGAGCAATTGCTCTCCATTGTAAGGCATCGAATGCCAACCCTCTTCTCTCCTCTCAAAACCCATGTTCCTCTCAAAACTTAGAAGTTTGAGATTAATGGAGCAAGACTCCCCTGCTTTGCTGTAAAGACACAAATGTCTCAATACTTTGTAAGTATTTCTTTAAGAAATCAAGAAATGTTTTCTTCATATTTGTGCATATCGATCATTATTAGCAAAATGCTTTTCCTTATAAAGATCCTGCTAAGAGTCATAGCTGCCTCATTGGTTTATTAAGAGCCTCATTCAGCAACGAGTTCAGCTAATGGCTATGTCAAAGTACAGTCAATATGACTAAGAAGATATCCATTATGACCCAAAGGGACTTGGGACTCACAAAAAAGGTATACATATGTATATATACATATATATATATATATATATTTATATTTATATATGTGCATGTACATACATATACATACATGCATATACATATATATACATATATATATATTGGTAGTGAAATAAGACTATATTGGAAGTGGAATATCATGTAGTGAGAGGAGGAAAATGAAGAATTTATAAACTTTCTCATTAGCAAAATAAGAAATTTGTTAAAGAGGAAGATGGAGAAGGATATGAATTAGAAGTCTTTGTTTTGAAAATGATCAATGTAGTTTTACATTATGCATCTTAGGAGGAGTATTTCCTTTTCATATCTCAATTCCCCATCCCAAAGGCTAGACCTTTTTTATTATGACAAAAAGGGGGAGAAGAGTTGTCATAACTGTTTTTTTAATTTCAATAAGAATGATACAAAAAGGGAGAAAAGTAGTATCGATTGTCATGACTTGTTTTAATGTTTTAGCATATGAGCACAAATGTAACAAACTCCTAAGGTCATTAAATAAGATAGATAGGGGGAGTTTGCATATAGTTTATTAGCATGATCTTTATTATCACAAGTTGTCAAGTTTTGTCATTATCAAAAAGGGGGAGATTGTTGAATCTAGGCATATAGTTTTGATGACAACAAAATATGTCTATGATTTGATCTATGCTAATGACGTTTTGCTAAAGATTTGAATGAGGCATTTGGCAAAATTGCAATGTAGTTATATGAGTTATTTTTCAATGGAAGTGTAGAATAAGCTTGAATGGCATTACCATATTTTGATGAACTTAATACAATGATAGATGAATGACTTGGAAGGGGAAGCAATATGGTTAAGAAGGATTGAGCTATATTAAGTATAATAGTTGCAATGATATCATTAGAAAAGGAGAAATTGTATTAATCAAACTTGCATTAAACTTTGATGTTTAACAAAATTATATTTGGATCAATAAATAGAAAAAAGGGCTAATGAAAATCACATGTGTAAAAAAGTCCAAGTGCAGGTCCTAGCCGAAGAGCGCAGTCGCCCATGCCATTTACTTGCCCTGCACCCATATTGTAGCCATTTGCCATAACATCTACGGTATTCCAAGCAAGAAGTGTAGCTCCTGGACAACCACAGTCACCTATGAGTAACGCTTGCCACTATAGCCGCAAGCCAGAGGTGCCAATCGATACCACCTACTGTATCTAAAGAATAGCACTGCTTGGCAAACCCATATCGCCTTGTGATACCACCTAGAGTGCAACCAATGTCGTGGCCACTTGTGATCCACCTGCCATCTTACAATAATATGGTTTCTTGAAAAATGTTAGGGTTTTGACCATAGTCGATATCCCAGCTGCCTACTATTGGGATTATTATATGATTTTGATGACAAAAAACTAGTTGTAAGACTTGATTTATGCTAATGATGCTTCTACTATAGAAAGCTTGAAATGTAGAAAGATATGCTTGAAATATATGTGCTCTATTGGAATATCATTTATGAAAGCATATACATCTGGATATAGGTCTAGAATGGAAATCATATTGCTTCATATTGGTTTCAACCTTGTTTGTCATGCCTTAAATCATATTTCAAAGGCACTTTAAAGAGAAATCTTCTTGAATGAAGAACAATGAGTGCTTAAATGAGCTTATAGATACAAAATCATGATTTAAAAGTACATATCCATGCTTTACAACTTATGCAAATTTCATATGGATTTACAATGAAAAATACAATATGTGATTTATCCATGTTCTACAACTTGTGAAAATCATGAGGGGATAAACATATTTTGATAAGTGTGCTTCGTAAAATATATTCTTTATATGAAAAAGAAAGTATGCTTAAATAATTTATACATACTCTAATTTATGTGTATTATATGTTGATAAATGTATTTTGATTTATAATGAAAAATATCAAGTTAACAATGGTGCAAAAGTACAAAAATTTCTAAGTGTAGGTTCGCTGCTAAAGTAATTTTGCTATAGTACTGCTACAGTGTCTGACCAAGTGGAAGTGAAAGATAAAGTGGAAGAAGAAATAAAGCTTCAGAAAAATAAGCAGATGAAGTAACAGATGAAGTGGAAGACAAAATTCAAGTTAGCGGATGAAGTAATAGATGATTGCTACAGTAATTTTCTATTGTAATCTACAAACAAAGCTTTGGGCAATCAACAAACGACGTGCTATGATGATCTGCTATAGTAACATACCACAGCAACTCTGCTATAGTACAACAGACAAAGCTTCAAGCGATCAACAGAAGAAATAATAGACAAAGTAGTGTGGTGTTACAGTAATCGATAGACAAACCTAATTTGTCTACTACTTACTTTAGACAAAGTGGAGATACAGTGATTTGCTATAGTAACACTACTATAGTACCATGCTATAGTGAAAATTTATTATTTTCAAATATCAAAATTTCAACACTCTAGAGCAGCTGGATTTTATAATAATATTCTTCCAAGCTATCCACAACCTTTCTAGATGGTAAAAACAAACAACCCATTGAAGGAGAACAAAATGCTTGAGAATTCAAGGTGCTAAACAAGAATCAAACATAAAGAACCCATTCGAATTTCCAGGTGTAGGACTACATATATTTGCTCTAACCATCTTTATTTTAGAAAGTTTGAGTTACAGAGATTTTGAAATATACTCAAAGATGTTAATCTGAATTCTCTATTTGAAATCTCTTACTATTCAAAGAAAAAATGAAAAGGCAACAAATGGAAGAAGTTAAGTAAGCAAAATACATTTGTCTAAAAATGAGGAAGCTTAACTTCTTGTGGAATCAACTATGGATAAAGTAGGAGACAAAGAGAGTCTATCTAGCTGGAAAGAGACTATGTCTGATATTAACTTCAGACAAATGCAGGTCAAAGTGGAGCAGCTGAATCTATCAGAATTTATTGTCTTCTTTCCTAAACCATGAAACAAGTCAGAGCTGCAGCATCTCCTCATTCGTCAGTTGCTTGAATTAGCTATTCGCCTTCTTCAATGTTAAGCTCGACATTGCAAAACAACTCTAAGCATATGAGAATTAATTAGAAGATGGCATTTTCAACTGGGAGATTATCAGAAGAGTCTTCTACATTTATTTCCTGCTCATCTACTTTCATCTTTGCGTTTAATGAAGATCATCTTCCTCCAATAGTCAAGTTTTCAAGAGAGCTATTTAAGGGGAAGAGGTGAGACAATTCAAAGGTAGTGAAGGAATTCTTTTCAGATGTGCTTAACCTTATGCAAATCCTTTCACCCATGGCTAGGAGCTTAAACCTCCAGTTATCTATCCTTGAGCTTAAACCTTCATATTTTTAATGGTCATTGTCTTTAGATTAACGGAAGATCTTTTTGTATTACTAGAGCTGTAAGAGATTTCATCTTCCCTTATGCTTCATTGTAATACTTTGTAAAAGTGTTTAAGTTTTTTGGTTAATGTGAAAACGAGAGAGTTGTTAAAGATCTCTAGAAAACTATCAAGTTTACTGATAATTTTTCAAACCAGTGAGTTTCCTGGGGAGCCCATGAAAACCAGAAGAGTGTTGGGAGTACTATGTTTATGCCCCCTAGAGCTGAAATCTAGAAGAGTGCTGGGAGCACTATTATATTTCCATTATATGGGATATAGTGGAACTCAAGGCACAATGGTTATTTATTCTTGGAAGGGTGGATGTAAGGACGGGGTTCCTGAACCACTATAAAAATAATGTTGTTTGTGTGTGCTTGTTTACTTACTTTATCCTTCATGCACTTTATAGTTTTATCATAACTTTACATCACACGACACACAAGCACGAAAAGAGGGAAATGTTCTAACAGGGGTTAAGCCATGAATTTTTATATATCCAATCCACCCCTCCTCTCTTTGGTTAAGCCATACTTTAGGAACCATCTAGTGGTATCAGAGCAGGCTAATAATTAATTGTAGAGATCCGCATGGCTAACCCAATATCATCATCCTTTATGTTCTGCGAAGGATACTCCACCTCCCAACTTTCATATTATGATGAATCTGATTATACATAATGGAAGGGAGGATTGGAAATACATCATATGGCCAATAACCTTTAGCTATGGAAAATCATTTTTATTGGCATAAGTGAGGATGAAGTGAGAGCATGACAAGAAAATGTCAAAGCTATGAATGCCCTGTTATATGCTCTCTTCCCCATCATTTGCAACTTTGTCTTAACCTATAAAAGTGCAAGAGAAATGTTGGACAGGTTAGAGACAATTTATGAGTGACAAGCCAATTTGCACTTGAATGAAAATAATGTTGCTGTTGAAATTGATTTATGTGCAGGAAACCAAGTAGAAAAAAAGGAGGATCAACATTCAACTGAAAAAGACTCAGAAGAAGATATTTAAAGAAGATATTTAAAGAAGCCAAAGACAAAGGAAAGGTAGGTGCAGGTATGGCAAATCGAACCCAAGCTCCTTTATATTCTTTTAATATTCATACTTAATTCATTTAGTCATTTGTTTCTAATATGATTTCATTTGTATAGAATGTTAAAGTTTAGTTTAGAATAACCTAAATCAAATAAATTCATGATACAAAGAAACACAAATTGAAATAGAATTTTAGAGACACCTACAAAAATAAAACATTCATACAAGAAGCAAACATTTTAAGTAATAAATGATTTATTCAAAATGATGAAGTGTATTTCATTTTATTGAGCAGTCTAGATTCTTAACTGCAAACTATTTCATGATAAAAAGGAATTGCACTATTTAAGTTGTTGCATAAAGCTCATATCTATTTGATTTTGTTGATGAATGAAAAAATGCAAGAATCTCTCAAGTGATACCAGAAAAGCTTGAAATGAGCACATGGAAGAAGGAGAATAATGAGAAAACAAGATCATCTTCTCAATCTATAAACTTCAAGCTAAAGAAAAAAAGTCAAGCGCTAAAATGAAAAGTCAAGATTGCTATCATCATTTATGAGCTCAAATGCAGAAATTGAAAAAAGAAGTGACAAAAGAGATAAGTTTGCCAAACTTGATATATACTTGATTAATAAGCACATTGAATATATGCATTTCACTGCTATACATTCTTCATATTCCTAAAATGTACATCTAACTACTTTAGACTTGAATGGATATGAATTCATTGTTTTTGAACTAAATCATTTTGAAAATTTAAATTAATCCTTAATGTAATTATAATCCCAAAGCATAGTCAAGTATGTTTGGGAAACCTTATGGTTTAAGGTCTCGAATAAGCATTCTATACCTATCCATTCCTTCTCTAAGCATCATTAAGGCTTGAATTCTTAAGATTAAAACAATCAACAAAATAACTTCAATCTTTGTGAATGCTTAAAAGCTATGCTCGTGTCATGAATCACTGCACTTTATCCATTATTTATACTATTCATAACCACAATATTTGTAAGAATGTTTGAACAAATACAACTTAAAATTATATGATGAGAAAATTTAAATAATACATGATAGCCTATTTCATCCCAAGCTATTTTCTACAATTTTTGCACCATCTAGAGCAGTCTTCAATATTTTGATCATAACTTTCTCATACAATCTTAGAATCAAGTTATTATTAATTCCTTGGATAGATAATTTAAAGATCTATAACTTTTATGTTTATTAATTTTATTTTCCTTCTATGATTCATTGGGCCTCAAAGTAACACCTTTTTTACAGACTAAAATTTTAAACTAAGTTTCAGCTATTAGATATAGCTGTAATATTCTAGCCATAACTTTCTCATTAAAAATTAGAATCATATTATTATTAATGCATTGAAAAGATTCGAAAAAAGGCTTTAATTTTTATGTTGAACATATTTTCCAAATCTAACTCTACATGTACCATAATTTACATAAATGTGCTACCTTGCATTGATAAAATTCTTTGGTGATCAAATCCTATGTTGAATATTGAAATATGACTATGGGATGATTTGTTCAATTGATAAGGTGCATAAATTATGGTATGAATATATTTTCAAAAGCATATATTGATCATATAAGAAGATACAAAAGGCCTAAGAATATTTGGAGATGATTGAACAAGTATGGTCTGAGTGAGCATGAAAAGTGATATCTATTTCAGATTGCCCCACTCTATTCAAGTTCCATAATGAGATGCCTTACAAGAAGAGATAATGATATTTCTCTCAAATCTAATATTAGAAGAATTAAAGAAGTATTTTTCATGAAGCATAATTGGATCAGCACTAAATTTTAACTGCTTTTGATGATCCAAAGATTAGATTAGAAGAAATCAACATTCCTGAAGATATATCTGAAAAGCTACTAATTTCTAAGCATATGAATTCAAGAAACTTGAGAAATCCTGAGAAATATTCAATTCACATGTATATCATATGAAGGTGTGCTATGAAAGAAAGCTAAGAAATGGTGAGCACCTTTCTTTGGAGATTTGGAGCGCTTCGTGACAGACAAATTGTAGAGGTGCAGACGAAGTTCTTTTTTACTATTCACTAGATAAAGTACCTTTATCTATTGGTTTATCTGTTGAAAGTTATAGATAACTCTTGATAGTAAGGATAGGGTTTCTTCATAGTAAACGAATTAACTTCGTCTATTGATTTGTCTATAGGGAGCTATAGACGCTTTGAGAGGCGCAAACAACAAATTACCCTCATAGTTATAATTCTCAGCCTACCATCTTAATAAAGGAACATAAAAAAAATGTCTGTACAAAGCATCACTTAATGATCAAAATGATAGAAATCCTAATCTAAATTAAAAAAAAATCAGTGTTGCCATCATTGAACAACATCCAGAAACTACAAACTAATGAGAAAAACAAACACAACAACTAGGATCATGCATTGTCATATAATTACTATTGGATGATTGAAATGATGTGTGTTTGCTATCTAATTTGATTAAAACTATGATGTTTTCATTCTTGAAAACATGTGGTAAAGTTTCTATTACAATTTCATTGTGAAATATGAATGTCAGTTCGGTGTTCTTTGTGTTTAAATGAGAATTATGATTTTGATGCATTCTTAAAATGATATATGAATTAATGCATGCTTGAAAACTATTTACATATCTTTAAAACTTCAATTACAATTTGGATGTTGCTTATGACAATGAATCTATTCTTTATATTGCTGAAAACTAAATGAATCTCATGTTCATAGTTATGGTTTGTATAGGACCAAGATCCATATGTGGTTGTGAACTCTCTAGGAACCTAACAATACAGAGGGGAGATAGATATAGATTTGTGAGTCATAACCTTAATACAAAAAGGGGGAGAGTTTGGAACAAAAGAAGACTTAGGAAAGAATGAATTCTGTATTACATGTTTCTACTCCGTGTGCTTCTATACAACAAAGGATAGCAGAATATTTTGGATGAAAGTATTGATCCCATACCATGCTCTTGATTTCATTCAGCTATCCTATCTTCTAGCTATTAAGGGGGAGACATATCCTATTTATTTCATAAACCTTTTTGATGCTGACAAAAAGAGAGAGAAAAATGTAGATTGTTTAAGAATTTGGGATGGCATTAGGAAGGACGCTTATCATGACTTGCATCTAAGAGAAGAATAGAATCATACATCATGACTTGTCTTTATCAAACTCCATAAGATTACACATTCCAATTAGATAGGGGGAGTTTGCTATTGGCTCATTAGCATGACCTTTAAATGTTACAACTCTTCAAGTTTTGTCACCATCAAAAAGGGGGAGAATGTTAGGATTATTGTATGATTTTAATGACAACAAAATTTATCTTAAGACTTGATTTATGCTAATTATGCTTCTAGTATAAAAAGCTTGAAATGTAGAAAGATATGCTTGAAATATGTATGCTTTGTTGGAATATCATTTATGAAAGTATATACATCTTGATATAAGTCTAGAAGAGAAATCATAGTGGTCCATATTGTTTTAAACCTTGTTTATCATGCCTTAGATCATATGTTAAAAGTGCTTTAAAGAGATATCTTCTTGAAAAAAAAATAATGAGTGCTTAAATGAGCTTATAGATATAAAATCATAATTTAAAGTACATATCTATGCTTTACAACTTATGCAAATTTCATATGAATTTATAATGGAAAATGTAATGAAAACACAATATGTGATTTATCAATGTCCTAAAACTTGTGAAAATCATGTGGACATAAACATATTTTGATAAGTGTGTTTCAAAGAATAGATTCTTTACATGAAAAAGAAATTATGCTTAAATGATATATCCATACTCTAACTCATGTGTATTATATGTGGATAAATGTATTTTGATTTATAATGAAAAATGTTAACTTAACAATATTGCAAAAGTGCAGAAATTTCTGAGTACAGGTTCTCTACTAGTACTTTTGCTATAGTACTGCTACAATGCCAAACAAAGTGGAAGTGGAAGACGAAGTGGATTGTCTAAAGTGGAAGATGAAGTAGAAAAAGAAATAAAGCTTCAGATAAATTAGCAAATGAAGTAACAGATGAAATGGAAAACAAAGTTTGAGTAATACTTACTTCAAACAAAATAGTGCTACAGTGATCTACCTAGTAACGCTAGTAGAGTAATGCTACTATAGTACCTTGCTACAAGGAAAATTCATTATTTTCAAATATCAGAATTTCAACACTCTGGAGCAGTTGGATTTTGCAGTAATATTCTTCTAAACAGTCCACAACCTTTCTAGGTGGTAAAAATAAATAATCCATTGAAGGATAACAAAATGCTTGAGCGTTCTATGTGTTAAATAAGAATTAAACATTAAGACCCCAAACAAAATTTTCAAGTGCAAGACTACAGATATTTGCTCTAACCATCTACCATATTTCAAAAATTAGCATATGGGAATTAATTAGAAGATGGTGTTTTCAAATGAGAGATTATTATAACAGTCTTCTACATTTATTTCCTACTTATCTACTTTCGTCTCTGCATTTAATGGAGATCATCTTCCTCCAATGATCAAGTTTTCAAGAGAGCTATTTGAGGAAAAGAAGTGAGATGATTTAAAGGTGGTGAAGGAATACTTTTCAGATGTGCTTAACCTTATGCAAATCCTTCCACCTATGGCCAAGAGTTTAAATCTTTATTTATCTATCCTTGAGCTTAAACCTTCATATTCTTAATGTCCATTGTCTTTATATTTTGGGAAGATCTTTTTGTATTACTAGAGTTGTAAGAGATTTCATCTTTCCTGTGCTTCATTATAACACTTTGTAAATGTATATAAGTTTTCTGGTTAATCTAAAAACTAGAGAGTTATTGGTGATCTCTAAAATACTATCAAGTTTGCTGATGATCTTTGAAACCAGTGAATTTCCTGGTGAGCTTGTAAAAACCAGTGCTGGGAGCACTGTGTTTATGCCCCCTAGAGCTAGAATCTAGAAGAGTGCTAGGAGCACTATTGTATTTCCATTATATGAGATATAGTGGAACCTAAGGCATAATGCGTGTGTGTTCTTGGAAGAGTGGATGGAAGGACAGAGTTCCCGAACCACTATAAAAATAGTGTTGTTTGTGTGTGTTTATTTACTTGCTTTATCCTTCATGAACTTTACAGTTTTATCATTCACTTTATATCACACCACACACAAGTATGAAAAGAGAGAAATGATCTGACAGGGGTTAAGCCATGAATTTTTATATACCCAATTCACCTCTCCCCTCTTAAGTTAAGCCATACTTTGGGAACCATCACCTGCCATATCGCCTACCAATTGCAATCGCTTGTAATCCACTTGCTGACTCCAATGGTTGAGAAATTTAGAAGTTGCAAAGCATTAAATGCACCTCAACCTCTTCCAATGGCCAAGACTTTAAGAGATCTATAAAAGGAGTAATGTTAGGATGTTCAAGGGTGGTTGAAGTAGTTATTGAAGAAATTATTAAGCCTTAACTTTCGTACTCTCAAGCAACCTACAATAAAGCATTCAACCTTCATCAATATTATTTCAAGGTTTTTATCTACATCATAAAGGGAAGATACTCTATAGTGAAGTGAGCTTACAAGGATAAAAAGACTTCCCCTGCATTTAAAAAGTAGCACTACAAAAGTTTAATTTTTTCTTTTTCATTTTATTTGTGTATTCCTTTAGTTGGTATTGGAGACCAAACTCAGGAAGAATAATGGTGATTATTGGAGGGTGTCTCATGATCATCTTGTTGTGTTTATGTCCCCTAAAGTTAGAATCAAGAAGAGTGTAAGAGGCACTAGTTATGCCCCCCTAGAGCTGGAATCTAGAAGAGTATAAGCGACACTAGTTTAAGCCCCCTTGAGCTGAAATCTAGAAGAGTATAAGAGACACTTGTTTAAGCCCCCTTAAGCTAGAATCTAGAAGTGTATTGTGCACTAAATTGTATTCCATTGCTATGATAGTGGAACCCAAGACACAAGTGGTTTGTACTTAGAAAAGTAGAATAGGGAGGTTATCCTGAACTAATATATATTGTGTCTTTTTCTTATGACTGGTTTATTTGGTTTTCAATTTTTAGTTTTTATTCTATAAAAAATTACTCAAAACAAAGGGAATTTAATTAACTAGGGTTAAAGTAAGAAAAATTTTATAACCCAATTCACCCCTCACCTCTTGGGTTAAGCCTTGCCTAAAGGGACCCAACATCATAAT
Organism: Pouteria campechiana; assembly: GCA_036873735.1. NCBI lineage: Eukaryota > Viridiplantae > Streptophyta > Magnoliopsida > Ericales > Sapotaceae > Pouteria > Pouteria campechiana. Next base: position 15,719 of record JAYJMB010051756.1, read on the forward strand.
GATATGTAAGATGGTTCTTTTATGAGAGATAGAGTGATGAAGGCTAAAAATAAAATATGAAATACAAAGTTTTAAGATTTGATATCTCCTTCAAACAAAATGATGAGTAATTGTTCAACTAGGATCATGGAGCCATTTCTTTAGCTCTACTTACAATGCAGTTATACAATAATAAATTTCTTCTTCTTCTTAATTATCTTTTTCTAGTTCACAATCACATTTATAATATTCTACTAAATTTACATTTTTCTTCTTATTCTTTTTCTTAATTATCTTTTCTAGTTCACGATCACATTTATAGTATTCTACTAAATTTATATTTTTTTTCTTCTTCTTCTATAATTTTCTAATTTTTCTAATGAAAGAGTTCGTAAATTCTACATTTTCCTCCTCATCCTCACTACATGATTTTGCACTTTCAAAAACATAAACAATTTTCTTCTTCTTTCCTTCTTTCTCCTCTTAAATCTCATGTGTCATCAATGACTCCATTAGTTCTATAATAGAGATCTAGTTCAAGTCTTTAGCATCTTTGATTACAGTGACCTTGGGCATCCATTCCTAGGAAAGAGGCCTTAATATCTTCTTCACTTGTTGAGAATAAGAAATCTTTTAGCCTAAACCTTTTAGGTTATTAGTGAGGTTTAAAAATCCAGAGAATTTTTAAAAATGGACTCAACCTCATACATGTAGAATATTTCATAATCATGGATAAGCAGATTGATTTTAGTTTCCTTTAGTTGGCTTGTGCCCTCATGAATGGCTTGCAATTGTATCCAAATCTCTTTTACAGTGTAACATAAAGAAATCTTTCAAATTCAGTAGGAAAGAGCATAATATAGAGCATTCTTATCTTTGGCATTTAATTGAACTACTTTAATATCCTTGGCAGTCCATTTACTCTCTTCCAAGGTAGAGAGGACCATTTCATCCTTTATAATCTTCCACAACTTATATCTATTAGCAAGTTTTTTATTTTCATCTTCCAATAGTTATAATACTCCCCTTGAAAATAATGAGGTCTTATAGTCGATTGACCCTCCATGATTCTATCAAAACTATTTGACATGTGGGATCATATAAAGGTAGAGATTTAAGATATTTAAATCTCAATTTCAGTGCCTGCTTTGATACCAAATGTAAGTTCAGGTTTGATACTAATTGTTGGTCCCAAAATAGGGTGTATGATAAAGCTTAAAACCAAGCACAATTTGGAAACTAAATGGATGTGCAAGTGCAAGAAAATGATGCTGGTGGAAGCACATAAATATAAAGGGATTATAATGGTTTAGGCCAATTCAATACCTACTCCACTCATGAAGGTATCCCAACCTTGGGTTCCACTATTCACTATGGAATCACCCCTCCCTTAGTTTCTCCTAGATCACTAAAAACTCTTAACAACCCACCTGGTTTGTCCAAGCTAATAGTAAATTCTTATAATATACCACTACTGCAAGGGTCACCCTTCCTTGATAGTGGAAACCCAAAACCTGAAAATAAAGGTGTACAATGTAATGCCTCTAGATAAGTTGATATGTACACAAAATAAGCTCAAGGATAAAGAATACTCAATGAATACAAGGTGCTTCAGACTCATCTTGTGTTGGATTTCATGTATCTTGGAACATGTTGAAAGTTGAGGCGTAGTAGAGTGAATGCACTTGAAAAGTTTTAGTTCTCTTATGAATGCACCATTTTTACCTCAAAGAACCCTTAAGAATCCTCTTTTTTCAATGGAACTTTCAGAGAGATTTTAATTATTGAAACTAGGTGTGTAATTTTGATAATAACAAAACTTATAATTAACTTAAGTTAATGAAGTTTTGCCAATATTTCAATTGTTGGGTCCACACTATGGTCTATGCAATTAGAATTAACAAATGAATTTCAATTTTATCATAATATCAACCCATATAAATGTGATGCCTTGGTCTCATATTAATATGAATTATTTACACATACCATCAGCATTGACAAGGACATCATCTGAATTAAAATTGGTCAACTAATTACTAAGTCTAAAATTTGGCATAGTTTCCCCCTTTAATTAGAATATATGGTAGCCTACCAAACCATGTTCTCAAATTCATGGTTGATAGGGTAACTTATATACCTATTCAATTCTAATATATACATAATTAAAAGCTAAGTAATAAAATTATATAATCCAAAAGAATTTGTTGGGTTATTTCAATCATTCACATGCCACAATTTAGTTACAAACATTAAGCTTTACATTGATAAAAAGTTTTAAATGGTTTACATTTTGTACCCCAACACTATTGGTCCCTTTAGTAAGGCACAACTCAAGAGGGGAGGGGTGAATTGGGTTTATAAAAATTTTAGGGGACCCTTGAAAGAATAAAACCCTTTTTACATTTCAATTAATCAAATAACGTAAGTAAGAAAGTCAATTACATAGTAGACATGGAATTTTATTATGGTTTGAAATACCTTCTCTACTCCACTCTTCCAAGCACTCTCCTTAATAACTTGGGTTCCACTATCTCAACAATAAAAGTAAATACAACTTAGTTCACACAACATTCTTCTTAATTCAAGCTCAATGGGGCATAAAACAATTAGTGCCTTCGCACTCTTCTTGATTCCAGCTCAAGGGGGAGTGGAACAATTAGTGCCTTCGCACTCTTCTTGATTCCAGCTTAAGGAGGTATATGACAATTAGTGCCTTTGAACTCTTCTTGATTCCATCTCAAGGGGGCATAAATACCTCTAGCAAATGTTATTATGAGACACACTTCAATAGTTAATGTTGTTCTTCTTGAGTTTGGTGTCCAATATTAACTCAAGGCACAAGCCAAAAGTAAATAAAAGAAGTAAATTTTACACTTTAATGACTGCTTCAATTTATGTATAGGGGAAGACTGAAGAATCTTTGAATACTTTCTTTTAATGTAGAGAGAGTGGTTCCCAAGTGGTAGTTGGCAGCCTTGAATGAGGAATATGAAGGCTTGAGTGCTTTTGTTTCTTGTGAATAAATGAATATTAAGGCTAATGTTTGCAACAACTTGGAAATATCCCAAATTAACTCCTTTTATAATTACATTAAATCCTCCCATTGGAGGGTTATTGGAGTCCATTAAATGTGAGAGAATGTTCAAATTTTCTGACCATTAGAGTCTGCAGACAATATGATAAGCGATTGGGCTAATCGGCTACAGCCCAGATGGTATGGCAGGCGCCTTGGCAAATCGATTGTGGTCAAATCCATGTAAGACTCTAGAACACATTTCCCTAACCACTTGCAGGCAATATGGCAGGTGATTGAGCCAATTAGCTGTGAACCAAACGATTTCTGCAAATGCAATGATCCTGCCAGGTGATGCCTTATCTTGGGTGGTAGGTGATATGATGGAGCGACTATGGATTTTTGTTACAGGTTGACAGGCGATATCCTTAGGTGGCTGGGATATTGACTGAGGACGTCCAGGGAGAACACACCCTCCTAAAATGCTACAGTTGATATGTTGGGCCGACTGGGATATCAGTCGTGACTCTCTAACCTGATTTTTTGCATTTGATGCTTTGCAAGCCTTTCCATTTTTCATTTATGTAACTATGCAAGCCTTGCCATTTTCATTTATGTGACTATGTGGTTTTGTTAATCATCCAAACAAATCTAATAACAAGTGATAAAAAAGAAGGATCATTTAAAATCTCCCCCTTTTTGATGATTTAACAAAACACATTCTCTTTAAATTTATTTTTCTAATTTTCATTTGAATTTTGTAAGAACATGATTCTTAGAATTCTGATACCATTATGTGGTGTTTATTAGATATATCTCAATATTTTCTAAAATCTTTTTGATATTTTTTAAAGTGTAAAAAATTAAGATATTCTCAATTTATCAAATCTGTTGAGTCCCATAAGGTGGCTTAACCCAAGAGGGAAGGGGTGAATTGGGTGTATAAAAATTATTGCTTAACCTCAGTGAAATCAATTTTTCTCTTTTCATGCTTATGTGCTATGCAATATAAGATGAATAATAAAGCAAAAAAGCACATAAATAGTAAATCAATCAAACGCACAAACAACAAGATTGTTATAGTGGTTTGGGCACCCCGTCCCTACATTCACTCTTCCAAGAACATACATCTTGTGTCTTGGGTTCCACTATATTCAATAGTAGAAATACAAGTAGTGCTCCCAACACTCTTTTAGATTCTAACTCTATGAGGCATAAACATAGTGTTCTAAATACTCTTCTAGATTCCAGCTCTAAGGGGCATAACTAGTGTCCTAGTACTCTTCTAGATTTTAGCTCCATGGAGCACTCTTCTGGATTCTAGCTCCAAGGGGCATAACTCTAGTTTCATGGGCTAACTAGAAACTCTACCTTTACAAGTATTTTGTGCACAATGTTACACCTCTATTTAGGCTGATGAGTACACACAGTTAAAGCACAAAAATAAATGATAACACAATAAGCACATTATAATGATTTCGAACTCCCTTGATGTAGTGTTGATGTGGCGTTGAAGCTCTTTGATCTTGGCAGCATTTGGACTAAAAATACTTGGAGGACTTGAATGGGTTTCCTATTAGTTGGTTTGCTTTTGACACTTAGTACCCTCAAGCTTCTTGATAATCTTTGGGAGAACTTAATCTTTGAGTAACTCCTTGTAGCACATAAGATCTCCCTTTGATACATTGAAAAAGTAGGCCATTAATAGATACAGAAAAATAAAGCTCTTGAATTATATTTGAAGTTTAAAACTCTTGACCTAGAGATACAAAGATTTGTGGAAGGTTTCAAGCTTAATCCCCTTGCTTCTTCAACCTTGAGTCGTCCCTTAGCTTCCCTTTAAATAGAACTTCAAAAATATGACCGTTAGGAGTGAGAAGAAATTTTGAGGCCTACAATGTTCAAATTTTTGAACAATGAAAGTCGGCAAGCGGTTAGGACAATCGGCTATGCGTCATGCGATATGGTAAGCAATATGTCCAAGTGGCTACAGTCATTTTCTGGAAAAACTTCTAGACACATTTTGTTGTCCATCCATAGGAGGCTATGGCAAGTGACTACGGCACAAGCAATATGGGCAGGCGGTAGGTGAATTTTCAAGCGGTTTCTTTAGACGAAGTACTTCATCTATGGCTTTGTCTATGGATGATTGGCAGTATCCACAGGCACCTACGATAAGTGACTGCGGTCCTGCACACAACATTTCTGCACTTTGCCATTTGAGAAACTTGGACATTATTAATCATAAATCAAAATACATTTATCCACATATAATATACATAAGTTAGAGTATGTATAAATTATTTAAGCATAATTTCATTTTCATATAAAAATATCTTCTATAAATCACACTTATTAAAATATGTTTATCTACACATAATTTTCACAAGTTGTAGAATATGGATAAATCACATATTGTATTTTTTAGTGAAAGCTTAAAGTGATAACATCATGAAGCACATGATATATCTATGATCCAACATATATAATAGACAAAGTTAATGCAATATGAATCATAATAAATCTTCATTCTCTAAAATAATTTATGTAGTATGATTGCATTCAAAATGTTGCAATAATGATTATTCATACCAAGCATATTTGTCTTCATTTCAGGCTTCCTAGACTAAAATCATCATTATCATAGATCAAGTCATAAACAAATTTTGTTGTCATCAAAATCATATACAATAAGCCTAACAAAATCGAAAGAAAACTTTTCAAATAATCCTTCGCTCATATCTATATGATCTAAACATGTCAATTTAGACTTCATCAAATATTACAAAAGATCTAACTAAGGATTGAATTCCTATTCGAGATTTTAAACCTTGACGTTTCCCAAATAGGTTTGACTTATACCTTGTGATTGTAATAATGTTGAGTTTGAGTTTATATCTTCAAAACCAATGTAAGACTTGATAGATCATATTCAATATCAATATCAATAATATAAGCAATTCATATTAATTCATATGCAATGCATTAAACAACTCAACATGCATTTTCTAGCTTAGAAAATATCATATTAATGTACATCAATCTTATAGTAGAAATACAATCAATTTCATACAAAAAAAGGTCAATCCTCACTACATCCTTCAAAGTCAAAAACAAAAGAAATAAAAGAAATTGAAAAACACATGTTCACGCCTCTTTGTTGTTAATCAGCCATCTCCCCCTAAGTGTTAGCACCCTCCCCCTTAGTAAGTGGTGGAGTGACTAGCTTTGTAAAAGTAAAGGTGGGTTCAGGAACATGGTAGGTAGGTGTGGAATTCTAGGGCTGAACTGATGGGGGCTCTATGGGTGGAATAGGAGCATCCTTAGGTGGTGCTATGTGAAGGCATTGTAGTAGTGGTAGAGAGATAGGGAAGACCAAAGTGTGAGAGCAATGAAGCTAGTTGTTGTCTAATGAAAATTTTATCCTCTCAAATGATCTAAACATCTGCTCATAGATCTCTTACCTCCTTAGATAATCTGATGTATGTAGAAAAAGGTCTTGTGTTGGCAACTACGTATGATGCTTGTGAGGATGAGGATTCTTGTGCTGCAATGGCACTACCTTCTCCATTCATCTCCTTCTTCCTTCTCCCTTCTAGAACACCACAAGTGGATGCTACAAGTGGCTAGCAATCAACTATGACCGCAGGCTAATATGCCAAGCGATTGGTAAGCGACTGGAACCTATACTTTGAAAAATTTTGCACTTGAAAACTTATTATCCCATTCTATGCATATGTTAGCATAACTATAGTTTTGTTAATCATGAAAATATGATAATCTATATTTAATGCAAGTTGGAGCATTATAGTGGAGGCTAATAATGCATGAAGAACTTATAAAATTTTTGCACTTGAAAACTTGTTAGGCCATTCTATGCATATGTTAACATAACTATAGTTTTGTTAATCATGAAAATATGATAATCTATGTTTAATGCAAGTTGGAGCATTATAGTGGAAGCTAACAATGCATGGAGAGCTTCCACATAGCTCTCAAATGTGCTAAGAATGGACAAATGGGTTTTTTATTAGATTTCATTGATTCAAGATAAATTTAAAATCTTTAGTAATACTATATTATAATGACTTTTCTTAACCTTTGTGAAAGAACTGCCATTATATAGTGTAATATTTTTACTTATGAAAATTAAACTATGTTAAAAAAGGTTTAATTTTATTGATAGTTTCAATAAATTATCACTATAAGTATATTATCTAACACTGTATGTTGTATGTTGCATCACTAAAATTTGGTATAGTAACACTCCATTTATTCTATTTGCATAGATCATTAAAATAGAAAAAATTTCAATAACTATTAGAATATATAGAATTATTTTGAAAGTAATTTAAAATAGATGATTTTATAAAACCATAAATATATATTATATTTATTGATGATTCTAAAAACCGTTCATGATAATTTTATGTCGATTTTTTGAACTATCACAAAACAAATCAATCTCTATGTGGCATTTATATTACAACAATCACTTGTACATGGACCTTAGCTATATAATTAATTATCTTGTGGGCCTTGTGGCAAGAACATAAAAATAGTGTATATTATTTATAATTTCAATGTAAAAGAATTTTGAAACAATATCTATATCTCTTAAGTTGTTATTTTTAAGTTTGATAGAAAAAATTCTAAAACAACATCTATTAGGGATCCATCACACAAATAAGCATAAACGTTGGTAAAGATAACCACATCAGATCCCATATAAAATTAGACACCTATCTTAGCTTGCACTTTTACATCCCATTCTCATGTGGCACTGCTCAAGAAAGATACATTCTTAAGGAAATAAGGGGATATACGCTCATCTAAAATCACTCTCTAAGTGTAACCCCTATGTAATTATGATTATCCTAACATATGCCCGATCTCTTAACGCTGGGATTAACCCAGCGCCTTATGACATCTTTCGTCTTATTGTATCTTCATTTAAAGTTATCTATAAAGCAGTTTGAGAATGACCCAAATAATGTCTAATATTTCATAAGTTATTATTTTTAATTTGGATGGAAAAGAATTATGTAACAATGTCTGGTGTCTCTTAAATTATTAACATCTTATGGATGGTTTACACATAATAAGGATTTATAGTCGTCCACCTAAGAAAGTTTTCGTTCGGAATGACGCCATGGCCGCAGCGGCTTGCTTGTTCTCCACCCCGTGGTTCTCATGATCAGATAAGCGGCGCTCTAGTCATCTGTTCTCACCTTTTTCGAGCTCTTGCTCAGACCTCTTATAAGGTCTTCAAACACCTCTTCCTCACACGGAATCCTTAGGACCCCTTTCTGCTCGAACCCGAACTCGTCCGCCACCCTCTCCAACAAAACCCTGAAATCAGGCGAGCACAGATAGCTTGTGGGAATCACGAACCGCCGCATCTCCGGGCCCACATACACCGCCAGGCATCCCTTCGGCACATGGGTGGGTTCCCGGCAGCCGTATACGTCCAATTCCAACAGTGCTGCCTTCGTATTCTCGATAGCTTCAACGCGACCCCGCTCCTTTCCACCCGCGAGAAGGGCAGATCTCCTGCCAGTTGCCAGCAACTCACACCAACGGAGCAGCTGCTTCGGACCAGGTTTCATGCCTGGACCATGGAAACACAAAATCCTGAAACAAAATGGGTTAAAAGGGAAAATAAACAAAAATAAAAAGAAGAAAACCTTTATTATTCTTTGGTTGAACTATTAAAAAATAAATAGCCCTGGCATTGGCAAAAAAAAGGACAAAAAAGAGAAAAGAACTTTCTTTATTCATATGCTACTTTCTGTCATTGTTGAGCTGAGTTTTAAGATAATGAAGACGGTTTGCAACATTCCGTTGGGAATCCCTGTTTTCATCGCAGGGTGAGAGAGGAAAATGCATGTTCCCCCGCGAGGCTAAACAGCAATCCTGATTTTCAGGGTGGAGAGAGCAAGAGAGATTTAACGTGCGCTTGGGTCGGTTTATTGTGCTCAGGTAGACTAGCACGCGCCTCAACGGTGAATTGAGTCCGATCGTTCGCAACTACACAAGGCGTTTGACTCCTATAAATAAATTTTAACTCGTAGTTGAAGATGTTGTTTACGTTGGAATCAGAAATTCTAAATTCAGATATATTTTTCAAGCGGTTTATTTTGGCCACACGCTTGGAACTGTAAGGAAGTTATAATCATGTGCATATATTTTTATTATATTTTTAATTTATTGTGAATAAAAAAGATATATCCTTGTATCTTTGTATTCATCGATGGCAGAAGCTCAATTATCTAAGCTATTATAAAAATTAAAAAAATGTTTCTCACAATCTACCTAAATTGTCGATTGAGTGTGCCGAATCCGCATTATGTTTTAAAAACATTCGTTTTGGTTAATAGTATTCTGCCTATGAAGACTTAGGCATCATAAAAAGAATTTTGAAGTTTTCAATGCTCCACACCACATTAGACTAAAAATGACCAAATGTAACCACATTTTGGTTGCATTTGGTCAAAAGATAGCTACCTTAAGTTAGATGCACCAAAACAAAATTTGTTGCCAATTAGTTGCATCTACCGCATCGCATATGGGCAAATGCGACCATTTATCAATTCGCTGTATCTGGACAAACGCAGTAACTACTCATTTCCTTGCATCTACCTTAATGTAATCAACTGTAAATTTCATTATGTCTGCCTAAACACAACAATTGCTCAAATGGCTGCATTTACCTAAATGCAACAATTATTCAAATGGTTAAATTTATCTAAATGCAGCAACTATTCATTTTGCTGCATTTACCTAAACACAGCAAATGCTGAAATAGTTGCATTTGCTTAAATGCAGCAACTGCTCAAATGGTTACATTTGCCTAAACGTAGCAATTGCTGAAATGGTTGCATCTGCCCATATGCAGTAATTGTTTAAATGATTACATTTGTCTAAACACAGCGATTGCTAAAATTGTTGCTAAACACAGCAATTACTCAACTGGTTGCATCTACCTAAATGCAACATTTGATTAAATGGTTGTAACTGCCTAAACGCAGCAATTGCTGAAATGATTCCATATGCTTAAATGTAGCAACTTTTAATTTCGCTGCAGTTGCCTAAGTTATTGAAATTATTGATTTATAGCATTTTAATTAACTGATTTCCTTTCAAATTTGATAATTACAATTACGATAACTGTTCCTGCTATAATAATTATTCAATTATGATTGTATGTTCCTGCTGTAATAATTATGCAATTATGATACTTATTCTTGCTATAATAATTGGATGAACACCAACAACAAAAAATTAAGATGCATCATGCGAAGTGCAAATCAACAATTAGGTATACCATATGATAATTAAACTAATATAGTAAACAGTTGTCTGACATCTACCAAAATAAAATACAAGGATAAACATAATAATGAGGGTCACTCACAATTAGAGGCCTCTCAATATGAGTTACAAAAGAAAAATAGGATCTAATTCAAGTTAAGATCAGTCCATCATCTTTATATAGCTACTCAAGTGTCCCGGCTCCCCTCATTAGTAGGCCTTCCTGTTCATGAGATAATAAACATGTGTTATAAATATAATATGCAAAACACTCAAAGTACATAGAAGTTAAAAAATTAGTTATTCTTCAAAAAATAGAAGACTTCCATAAGGATTCTTCATTTTATTCTATCTTTTTTCAGATAAAATAATTTTATCAACTTAAAGAAAAAGATAAATATGGGACACAACAAACAATGCATGAGTACATTAAAATTTCTCTCTTAGTAAGTGCAAATAAAAAATGTTAAAAATTATTCTATTCATGAGGAGAAATGAAAATTAAGCAACTTAAAAATCCTAGCATATCTGGATTCACATTCAACATGGACTAATAATACATCTTTCAAAAGCTGGTAGAGATGCCTGCAAAGTACGAAAAGTAAAAAAACTGAACGATGCAACTTATTGTAGAAGCAATGAGAAAATCCAATCAAACCATGCATTCAGTTGTTTATCAAAGCAATGAAGAACCTCAACTATGGTATGGCCATACCATGCTCCCAAATCCTATATATATAGGATTTGTTCCTTTCTCAATCCACTCAACAAACTTTCCTTAAGGTTGATACTTTGATCCCAGGTTTAAGAAGTAGAAACCAACAACATCTACCAAGGGACCCCAATCTGCAAGACAGAAGGTTCATATAGTAAGATACACGAGTGATCATAAATGAAATATAAAATCATCATAGATAACAAGAATCCTCTTTTGTTCTTTCATGGAAGAACATCCAGCATTACAGAGCAAAAACAAAACATATTTAATGGATAATTATGAAATAGTGAATGCACTGCCATATGAGAACTAAATGACAGCCACATTCCAACGTTTGAGCAACTAATATGAAGCATATATAAAAAAGGGTGATCATTACCACTTGGCTTTGGAACAAGGTGTGCACTCCACATGTATCCCACATGTATCCTGTTGGCAAGTGAGATATGGATCCATGGTATGTGCTAAAGTATGCAATCGGAGAAAGCTTGAGCTTCTTTTTGCAGAACTCATTAATGAATCCCCTTAGCTCCGCCATATAAGCAAGTCAACAACAAGATACAAAAGCCGAATTGGGAAAACACAAAAAGGTGCATAGGATAAGATATATAGAAAGAAGAATAGACATTCATTCAGATAAGGAATTTAACACAGTAGAACAAGATCATACCTTATAACCAACACTTTGAGAGATGCGCATTAACGGATGAGGAAATTCATGAGTTGGCCCGCCTATCAACGGCAGAAGTAAGGATGGCACATCATTATCAAATAAATAATGTATAAAAATGAAATAAAGAAAGAAAAGAAGAAAAGAAAACAAATGAAAACAGAAGGAAAGTATAATGCAATAATAAGTATGTGACCAAATCAAAAACTAGGTGCCTCTGAAAATGTTGAGAAAAAAAATTCAAGACTTATGATTCATCAGATCTGTCACAAAATGACCCAAAATTTCCACAGAAAGGATATTCTTAATATGTGACATATTACTAGGAAGAATAAAATGGCCCACCATATTTGTCAATTTCTTCGCCTAAGAAAAACTACTTAGAGCCCATCCCAGCTTCTTTGGTGTAACTGAACAATGAAAAGGGAGAAATGGTATTTCAGACATTCATGAATGAAAAAATAACTAAAGCTCCTAGCAAGATGGGGCACCTCAATCTAGGCCTGTAAATGCCCTCCAAAAAGAATGATCCTTACCTCTGCTTGAGATGATTCCCAAAAAATTGCAAAATCAACAAAAATTTACGATCTCCATTTCAGAAATTGAGATCGACATAGATCTCATCAAGATATTCAACAACCACAAATGGTGATCACTACATTGAATTCTATCCAAAAAAAATTTGTTGAACCTCAGACTAACTTAGATTTTCACAGAACACCCGTCAGATCGTTTTTCCTTGCTTCTCCAAGGTTCTCCAAGGAAAAACATATGGAATCGCTTCCAAGCAATGTAAAACCACAAAAATACTTCCAAGAAAAGCATGAAAACTCCTCAAAGAGTTCAAAAACTGTAGATAAAATGAAATTACCTAGATCGAATGAAATCAAATCTCCATCACAACTCCATATGAAATTATCCCGAGTAAACCGTGAAAGAGCGCACTTTCATCTGAGAAAAAGATTTTGACGGAATGATGGGCTTGAGGCAGGATTTACAGTGTTGTGAGCAGCAGTTGCCAGTAGGGGTTCGCAGCAGCCGCAGCTTCCAAGAATGAGTTTGGGTGAACTTTGGGTTATCGGCAGCAGAGGATGGAACAATTTGGGTTGGCTACAGCAGTTAGCAGGAGAGGGAAATGGGGTTCGATTGCCATTAGCAGAGGAGATGGGTGGATTTAGGTTGCCGAAATTGGAATCTTGCAGTCACTAGAGGAAATGCCGACCGAAGATGGACAACGATCGTCCGAAGAAGGAGAAGGGGAAGAGGATCTCTCCTCTGGAGTGAGCGAGCATCGATGGCAGTCGGTTGTTGGCAGCTGGAGCAGGAAGGGGTTTCTTCTGGTAATGGTCAACGATGGTAGTCGGTAGTTGGCCATTGGAGGGAGATCAATGAGCAGGGAAGTGCAGGAAGGGGAAAGTGGGCATGGGCGTCGGCAGGAAGGGGGAAGTGGGTGTGGGCGGGTGGGTGGGAGAGAGTTGTGTTTTTTTTTTTTTTTTTTTGTAAA
>JAYJMB010051767.1:0-28916 GCA_036873735.1 Pouteria campechiana
GGATCGACCCTTGCATAAGCACACTAGACTATACATCGACCGTGCACTTGCGAGGTATTAAATTTGAGCCATCAGTAAGGTAAAGGAGTTTTTCAAGTTGCAAGATTCTAGAGATCTGATTTCACCACTAAATGATATCCTATGTTGTTGGAATATTAAATTCAATTCATATCATGGGTTCGTTCTATCCAATGTATGATTATTACTATTAGGTATCGGGGTTTAAATCAAGTATTTTATCTGATTCCAATTACTTACGGCGTGTAGTGTAATTGAGGTTGACAAGTCATGAAGATTAGAAGAACTTTATAAACCAAGTATAATAGTTTAGCATATGGCTTCTACCTTAACCATCTACTCATTCATTCAAGAGAGTTGTAAAACATGGTTTAGCATATGATGTCTACCTTAACCATATTTTCTCAGACAATCAATCTAATTCATAAAATTGGTGGTCAAACAATTAAACAAATTAGATGATTTATTAAAAATAATGAATGAAATAAGATATAATTGAATTGATAACCAAAAATCCTAGTTATCAAAGATTATCAAGGAGGGCCACATGGAGGGCTACATCATTGCCCCAGAAAAAGAAATTTAGTTCATGCTAAAAGGAAAAAGAAACTCTTCCAAATTTGCATGTTGCAGAACTTGAATCCTTCTCTTACTCCCTTGTAGAAAACTCCTCCAAATCTCTCTCCCCTCCCTTTGGATGTGGTCAAATCCCTTTTTCATTGCCATTATTAGCTTTAAGTAGAGTTTTGCATAAACTAAACTAAATTTTTGCACCAAAATTATTATTTTTAAAAAAGTCATATGCTACCCCATTTTGGGGCAGCAACCCCCATTCTCTATCGGATGGTCATTTTTCTTCCATTCTTTGGGTGTCGTGACTCTTAGTCTTTGCCTCCATATGTTGGTTTTAACAATTTGGGGGCCACGGCTCCCATATGTTATCCACCATGCTAAGTTCATTTCAGCATCCCTGTTTCAATTCCTTTGCATTACTTCTTTCTAATTGCTTCCTCCATATTTTCTCTTCCTTTGTTGCTCATCATGCCTATAAACAAAAAAAATACAATAAAAAACCCAAAAATAAAACCAAAATTCAGCAAATTAGACATCATAGAAGTGAATACAATTCACTTATCAAATGTCAATACCGATGGTCCCATGTAGTAGATAGCTCAAGAGGGGACAGGTGCATTGAGGATATGAAAATTATGGCCAAATAAAAATTAATTTGCTATGTAGGAGTAATGTGGTAACATATATATGATTTTCGTAATTATTCATTCAATCAAAATGCCTACTTCACACACAAATTTAGCTTCCCTCACCCATTTTGATTTAAGGAAGATAATTGTGTGTGTAATGATATATGAAATGTAATGATAAGACAGTAACATGCAAAGTAAAGAAATCAAGCAGACGATACATAATAATTTTTATATTGATTCGGGCACCCCGTCCCTACATTAACTCTTCTAAGAGTGCACACATTGTGCCTTGGGTTCCACTATCACTTATAATGGAATACAGTAGCGCTCCCAATACTCTTTTAGATTCCAGCTTCAGGCAGCATAACAAATGCTTCCAACACTCTTCTAGATTCTATCTCTAGGAGGCATAACACAGTGCTCCTAGTACTCTTCTATATTCCAAATCTAAGGGGTGTAAACATGATGGTTTTCCTAAGCTCACCACCAACTCATATAACTAATTAACAACATTCAAGTTGTACATCACTTCGCCTATTTGTTAAGTTGATTTGTATAGAGTTTAAGCACATATATAATGATTACTCGTTGAAGCTCATTAGATATCAATACTCTAGAAAATATGATTAAGATAGATGTTTGAGGCTTAGCATTTAGCAGTGCAATGGAGCTTGATTATCTTGGAAGAAGCATTGTCTAGTTGAGAGAGGCTACTCATTTAAGCTCTTTTTCTCCTTTTGAATTTTCTCTCAGCTTCCTCAACCTTCTTTGTTGAAACTACACTACCTTTAAACTATTTAGAATTTTTTGTCTATTGGAGGTAGTTGGCTTCCATTGAATTTTTGAATTTTCTCCCATTGAAAAGCTATCTTCTTGTAAACTTGTTCTATCTGGAAAGCCAATAATGCCGACCTTGAAGAAGATGCCTTTTTGGTTTAAGCAAACACCAAATGAAGACTTTCTGAATGACTAACTCTTTCATTCTTTTGGAAAGACACTCATTAAGCTTGAAGAGATGCAACCCATGAGAGTTGCAAGCTTTTCAAAGCAAAAACTACTTTGTTTTGAATTTCTTTTCATCTTCAGCTAAGCTTGATTTGTCCAATAGTTAATAAGATCTACTTCAAGTGAAAGTTTGACTAAAGAGTAAAGCTAGCATTGTCTAGTATAAGTAGCTTCTACTCATCATGATATGCCATTATGATTTAGCTGTAATTTGTCTGAGGACTTTGTCTAATCAAGTCCTAGTTTGTCTCTTGTAAGTAATAGAGAAATTAGCTCTAAGTAGATCCATATAATAGACAACTTTGTCTTTTCGAATTTGTCTAAAATCATTATATCACTTTTACTTCATCTTCTAGTTTATCTGTTATAAGTACACAAATGAAATGTGGAGGTGCAAATGAAGTTCTTCTCTTACTGTTCACCAGACGAGGTTCTTTCATCAAATGAATTCTTTTTAGTAGCTTTGTCTTTTGTAAGTAACAGACAACTTTTATTAGCGCAGACAAGGCTTCTTCACAGCAGATGAATTGATTTTGTCTATAGAGAGCTATAGATGAATTTACAAGGCATAGACAAATCCTCTTTCCAGCAGTTCATTTGTTGATTCATCTTTTGTAAGTAATAGACAAATTATAGAGGCATAGACAATATTTTTCCAACAATTCATTTGTTGGTTTGTCTGTTACAAGTAACAGACGAATTGTATAGGTATAGATGAATTATCTTCTTAGTAGTTCATCTATTGGTTGGTCTGTTACAAGTGGCAGATGAACTTTCACACCAAAATGGCGGACAAAGTAAGTTGTTCATCTGTGGCTACTGTGCCACTTCTACTTCATCTTGTACTTCATTTGTAGTGAGTTACAGATGAGTTCTCTGTTCTCCTTTTGGTGTGTGATAGATATCATATGAGAGACAAATGCATGGTCAATTAGACTTCATCTTTAGCTTTTCATTTGTCTTAGTTCCATTTCATCTCTGCTTCTACAATCTGAATTCATCTTTATATTATGGACAGAAGTTATAAAGGAAGAATTTATCTGACTTGTCTGTGTAATAATTTTTCTAAGTCCTAAAGTTTTCTGCAGTAGTTGAAGCTTTGTTCATAGTGCCATTTGATATCTCTGGTGTCAGATATATTCTTGATTGAAGTGTGCATGGACTAGCTAATTGAACACTTTTAAATGCTTGGTTGATATGGCTTCTTTTCGAAGTTTCAATTCCATTACTTCTGAGCATTTTTGTTGTGAATCTTGCTTCTGATAGTCCCCATGTATACTATCCACTCCATTTGAGTTGTTTTCCTATATATCATCTATATCTATTTCTATAATACTCGGGAACACAAATGTCAGTACCTTGAGTGTTCACTCATATATTGTTGCTCATCATCAAAACTTAGCTGTTTGCCATATATACCATTTGCTTCAACATTCTCCCCCTTTTTGATGATGATAAAATATTTGAGTGAAATACCATTCATGAGAGTAAAATCACTATATACTTAAGCATAGGAGAATTAAGCAAAAAAATCTATTAATATTATGGCTCCCCCTGACTTGGTGCACTGTTTTAGCTCATGAGGCTCCCCTTGAATAGATACTATATTTTGCTCAATATTGTTCTAATTTCACTCAATTTTTACTATATTTCTTCCCCTTTTTGTGAAAATCAAAAAGGCAAGCAAGAGAGATGCAACATCATTTCCAAGAAGCAACATTTAAACAATAAATTGAAGGATTATAAACAATATGCTTCATTGATGTTCAAAATGAATGTACAAAGTACAACCAAAATCAAAATAAAATGTATTCAACAATTTAGACATTATCCTTAGGTTGTATATTACTCTCCTTATAGTTGAAAACCTTGAGTCGAAGTTGAAATTTAGGATTTGCTAAATATGGATAAGGAAGAGGCTTTCCTTAAGTAGTGGCTTTAGCTTTGGCAGTTATCCTCCTTTTGTATAGAGTGTGACATATCTATATTTTTTTGAGGAGTCATCAAATTTTGAAGGTTTAGAGGTGGATGTCTTGGATTTAGAGGATGGAATTTTGAATCTTGAGGAAGGAGGAGGATTGGGTAAAGTAAGGAAAGGAGGTGGTGACTCAGAAGAGGAGGTGCTCGATGAAGAAGGTGTAGGCTCAAAGGAAGAAGTGTTTGATGAAGAAATTGTTAAGATGGATGGTAAAATATTAGATTTTGAGGAAACAACTCTTTCAAGTTCAATTACCCTTAGCCTTTCAAAATAATCTAGATTATCAAATTTCGGAAAGGGTGAAGGTAAGTTGGCAAAATATGCATCAATCTGCGTGAACCTGCATTGTCAGTATACATCATATGGAAGATAGAACATATTAGGGTCAAATGCTTCAAGAACAATGCAAGGTGGCACCCTCGAAGTTGACTTAAAAGATATAAGATCATTTGATTGAGGAGGATCTAGCATAGATGTTGATGGTCCTTTGAAATTTCGTATGAAGTTATCAACAAATTCGTCTATGTTTGGAAATTCTAGCTTGAAGGAAAAGGTTTTTTGAAGATGTTAATGTTAAGTTTTATGAATTCAGGGTCATTAAAGGGTGGGAATGAAAGATCCAAATAAATAAAACTTGCCTTTTAAGCTTTCAAGTCAGAGTAAGCATGTTCATTTATTCTTTGTCTGTACTCAATTTCTTCTTCTATTAATCTTATTTTCTTACTAATATTTATTGGAGGTGGAATAGAGATATGGGGAGATAAAAATTCACGTGGATCTTTTGTAGTAGGAGGATAGTGATAGAATTTTCTATGTGGGAGGAACATAGAGCTACTTTTGTCGTGACAACATCTCTATATGGAGGGATGGAAGACACAGGAGTGAATCTCTTAGTTCTAGAGATGAAAGGATGAGGTTGAGAAGTACCATGGGAGACACCTGATGAAGGATGAATGTTTTTCTTAGAAGTATTTTTTATAGATTTAAGAATTTGAGTGAGAGATATTTCTAAATCAGAAAATGTTTCAACTGACTCAGATGGAGATGGAAGTGATAAGGATGTGGAAGTTGACAAATTATGAGTTGTGTAAAGAGAAGGTGAGTGATGGGAGTGAGAAGGTGAAGGTACAATTGAGGAATGGGTGGACTTAATTTTTGAAACAAGTTTGGCTTTATGGACTGGAGAAAATTGTGGAAAATATTGGGATAGTTGTGTTTGACCTTTGATGGATTTAATTAAGGAGATTAGACTGTCTAGTTTTTGATCCATTGAATTCATCCTAATATTGAGAGCTAAAAAGTATGTTTCAATGTTGATGACTCTTCTCCTAGGTCCTGTGGAGTGGCATGAGTTGGTGGAGATGATTAAGTTGGTCTGAATGAATTTGGACTGTGAGGTGGAGATAGGGCGGCTACTGCCTTTACTTCTATTGTTTCGAAGGTTGATTGTATAAGTGTAATGCCCCACACCTCCACCCTAGGAATTTTGATCACGCCACACCAGGGCCTATGCGGGATGCTTCCATTTTCCTCATTTTAAGGAAAATATTTCCATAATCTTGTAATTTTACTATTTTTAAGGGAAATATCCTACAACAAATCCTCATCCTATAACATGATTCATACTTAAACAGCTTGAAAACCATTCAATTAAGCTATGAACATAGCTAATACACAAAAACTCTCTTTATCCCTACTTAGGACATAATCAAAAGTTTGATTTCACGGGTCCAAATCACCCCATCCAAGTTCTAAAACATTCTAATCATGCAATTAATCATTTCCCCCATGATTAATGCAACATAAACTACGAAATCTCAAATTCCACTATTCATAAAACCCTAGCTTAGCAAAATTAATAAATTTTTTTATGCCAAATCACTATAATCATTCTATTAAACTATTCCCCCATGAATTTATAACCATATAGATCAATTTAATCCTAAAAATCCATTATTTAATAGTTGGGTTCCAAAACCCTAGAAATGAAAATATGGAATTCGGTTAAGAAATCGAGGTTACCTTTGATTTCATGCATAATCATCCTCCCAAAACAAAGGACCAAGCTCCCAACTCCACATAGCTCCTTATATTTGGTGGAAATTGGATTTTTCTTCCTTATTCTTCCACTTTTCACCTTTCAATGGTGAAAATTGAGTTTAAACGGAAGATCACTAAATTAGCTAGCTAGGTAAGATGATTTCCCAGCTAAAATAGTTAGAAATAAAGTATAATGGGGCTAGGGCAAAAAGGGGATAAAGAACAGAATGGGCTAGAGAAGAAATGGGATGGAAACTGGCCAAAAAAAGTCAGTTGTCACGCATTTCATGCTAACCCAAGCCGCGATGTCCAATTCCACGCCGCAACGTGCAATTTGCTTGTCGCAGCATCGCCTCACCCCTTCAATCTGATGCCATGGCACCTACTTTCCTACCCATTTTATGCTGATTTTTCCACCTTATTTTCTTTATTTTATTTTTCTCCTTTATTTTTTGTTATTTTTTGACATAATAATGGTATAAATTTCACCTATTTACACCCCTAAATAATTAGAAATCGAATCAAAATTCCAATTGCATTCACTTGCAATTTGCACAATCACACTTATGCTTGAATCATTTCATTTCAAACTGAATTTCACCTTATATCATCATTGAATTTGTAGTCTTTACAATAATCAAATTCATACTTAACCTACAATTAACACCCTAGGTGTACAGACCACCCTCCTTACAAAAAGTTTTGACCTCGAAACTTTCATTACCAAGTAAGTTTCTGATTTATTTCTTTCAACTTATTTCATGACTTATGGATCCATATCCACTTTTTTTTATCAAATACCCTGATTATCTACTTATACTCATACAAAATTTTAGAAACACCCTAAACATGGGATTATACTTTTATGACATACAATCATACGCACTTCATCATTATCACAAAAACATAATTAGATTACTTACATTGCCTTATCATTAGGAAATCTCATTCATTATGCACTAGTCTCTTTCTATGTCCCTAGTTACAAAACCTACTAGGTCCATGGCAGCCTTTATGCTGTTCTCTGTGACAACTTGCCTCATTGTTCCATATAGACGACAGGTTGACTATGTCATGATACATTTGTGCCATGTCGACACATCTGTGCCATGATGACACATCCATATCTCACAATGTTATGATACATCTAATCCATTCAGGCCACCATGCTATCTAGCCATACATTTTTATGTAATACTGTGGTAATCATTTTAGAACCACCTAACAACAATAATAACATAATAATAATATACATCAATACATGCAATCTAGAAGCATGCTCATCCCGGACTAATTAGTACTAATCTAGGCTAATGCTAAGCCATTATATTCAACCCTGGCCTTCTAGGTCATCATGCCAATCCATTGTCTCCATATCAGGCCATTTAGGATTCCACTCTATTCAGGTGACAAAGTCATATCAAGTCATCAAGGCAATATAGCCAAGCCCTAGGACATTCAAGCCTCCACCCTACATAAGTATCCAGTCCAGGTCATCACAGACCTCATTGCCATCCCGAATTAACATCCTAGGTGTTACAGACCACCCTCCTTATAAAAGGTTTCGACCTTGAAACTTTCATTATCAAGTAAGTTTGTGATTTACTTGGTTCAACTTATTTCATGACTTGTAGATCCATATCCACTTTTTTGATCAAACACCTTGATTATCCACTTATACTCATGGAGAACTTTAGAAACGTCCTAAAACATAGGATTATACTTTCATGACATACAATCATACGCACTTCATCATTAACACAAACACATAATCAAAATTCTTACATTGCCTCATCATTTGGCAGTGTCATTCATTATGCACTAGTATCTTTCTATGTCCTTGGTTACAAAACCTGCTAGGTCCACGCCGGCCTTTACTCTGTTCTCCATGGCACCTTGCCTCATTATTACACAGAGACCATAGGTTGACTATGTCATGACACATCTGCGCCACAACAACGCATCCATATCTCACAACGTTATGATACATCCAAGCCATCTAGGCCATCATGCTATCTAGTCATACATTTTCATTCAATACTATGGAAACCATTTTAGAATAACCCACCAACAACAATGACATAATAATAATATACATTAATACATGCAATCCAAAAGCATGTTCATCCCAGATTAATTAGTATTATTCTAGGCTAATCCTAAGCCATTATATTCAACCCAAGCCTTTTAGGTCATCACACCAATCTAGTGTCTCCATATCAAGCCATCTAGGATTCCACCCTATTCAGGCGACAAAGTCATATGGGGTCATCCAGGCAATATAGCTAAGCCCCAGGCCATTTAGGTCTCCACCTTACATAAGTATCTGGTCCAGGTTATCATAGACCTCATCCCCATGACAGGCAGAATCTAGACCATCATAGGTCTCTTCGCCATTACAAGCGGCAGCTAGGCCTTTCAGACCTCTATATCATCTCTAGCCATGTAGGGCATGCCTCCAAGGCATAGCCAGTTTGGCCATTCGGGCCATCCCGCCATTGAGGCATATCATATCTGGCCATTCAGGCCATCACATTCCCCCTAATGCATCACATATAATAGATCACATAATTTCACACATACATACATCACAACTCATGTATACTATTTGCATTAATCAATGCATCAATCAAATAGCTCAGCTTAAAGTAAAAAGGCAATCTCTATCATATGGGGGAATGCACATGTTTAATCAAAATACTCTCAAGCCATGCCATCCTGTATAAAAATCAATCAATAATTCAGGTAAACAAATTGCCATTTATAAATCACACAAATCAATACATAAGAATACCTTATGTCATTCCAGCATATCAATTACATTAATACCATCCCTGCATTATAGTCATAACAATGTTGTTCTAGCATTTCAATCTCATCATTAAGCTCATAGGAATGTTGAAATACACATAACAATTCATTTCAATTTGATTGCATATACAAGCAATCATTAGCATCATTCAGCTAGAGTATGCCTCCATACTTAGAATATAAACATGAAATACTATACTAGTAATACATGTCTACACCCCATGAGTGTCAATTTCTATTACATCCACACCATCATGGTGTCTATGCCAGTAAGGCATTCAAGCCTTTTCGAACTTATCCATATCTCATAGATATCATGTATTGTATTCATATAATTCATCACACAATAATCAAATTTCATGACATACAACTAATTACACAATTTATTCATTTTTGAATAACTCAACGTTGGGTCTCGTGCAAGTATACACGATTATAAGTAATATAGATGAGGTGAGTTGAGTATCATTCCCACAAGAAAGTTGGTTATTACACACTAAGTACCAAACGTGTTTTAAATTAGTGATATTTAATTGAATAAATTTCAATAGATGATATATGAACTAAATTTGAATAAATAATGAAGTTGATATATTGTAAGAGCAAAAGAAGAAATATCAATGGATGAAATATCTAGGGATTCAACTTCACCTAGTAATTCCACTTGTATTGATGAATTGCATTGATTAAATCGTCATTCCTCTCATTCTCAATTGGGTGCACTAAAGTATCTACCACCCTTTCTCAAGCATTATAACAGAATCTCAATTCATGCGCATGTTAGCTAAACATGTACATGCATTAAACTTAAAAAAGAAGAAACAATGAGAAAGAAGATAATTTAATTCAAAAATCAAATGTCAACACCAGTTTCATTCCTAGGATTCATTTAATTCTAGAGAATAAAAATTTAGAACATTATATTTGAATTAAAACCAACTAAGTAATTGATAAACATCATCATAATCCAAGGTTGAATGTAGATTCAAGAACAAAAGATGAACTAGAAAGAAAATAGAATATTCAGGTTGCAACAACTTTCGCGGCTTTCTCCAATGATCTTCTTACTCTAAGCTCTTCTCCTTATCTAACTCTCTCTATTCTCTATGTTCTGAATGTGTCCTTAAATAACCCAAGTAGCAAGGTTTTAGTAAAACTCCTCCACGAATTGTAATAACTCTATGCATAGAGATCCTTTTTCAATAATAACTCAATATTTCTCCATGAAAATATAACTTGCCAAATGTTGCAATCCATAAAAATAGAACTTCTCAAAATAACTAAGTTGTATTCACTGCAAATTTAACTGCAAATGTACGGCGTCAAGTTTTATAGTTTAGTGATGAGTGAGTGACGTATCCATAGGGATTGTATATTTCAACCTTTCATAGAACATAAAAGCTTTACCAAATCATCCATAGTTTTATGCCATGATATTTAGATCCTATTTGGGATTACCTCTTCCGAGTGTCAAACCCTAATTACACAATCAATCAATGGATATCCAATCAATTGAAAGCATTACAACCAAACATCACAAATGAACCTAATTGCATTACCAAATAAGAAAGTCATTGATCACTCCATGAACTCCAAATAAAATCCATCTCTCCTCTAGGAAAAGAGAGATTAGCCACTCATGATATAAAACAAATCAAGCAAACAAGATTCAAACATCATCATAGTTCCAATTCCAAGATGAAAACCACAAATACAAGGGAGGAAAATAATTAAAAACTAAATAAACCAATGTCTTCCCCCATTTTAAGCTTGTTCTTCACTCCCTGGTAATGATCTCGGACCTCTTGATCTCTAAGTTAATCTTCTCTCCTTCAAAGCTTCTTCAAAAACTCTCTAAAACTCCCAAGAACCTTAGCTCCAAAGTGCTCTCCAAAACCCTAGCCAAAAAGACCTCTCCAAAAAAACCTCCCTATCTTTTGTTTAAAAACTAGCCAAAATAATAAGTTACCAATTTTTCCTTAACTTGGCTATCTTTGGCACCAGCGGCACCACCTTGCTGGACATGAGTTGGTAGGTGAGTCGAATGGGCACCGACAGCTCCAGAATGCTATCCACTTGAGATGTCTTCACTGTTTTGATCATATCTTCTTCATTTTTATCAAAATTGGATGATTGTTATTGTATTAGATAGCTGACTTGAAGAGCTTCAACTCTTTTGTCAACCACTCTTGCTGAATCCATCTCAAGCAATGCCAGAAATAGCATCAAAGTAATGCTTGTTCACATTCAGCTTCTTTTCGACATGATTTATTGACTGAAAGACCAAATAACTCTATTAAATGTAATATTTCATCAAATGTAGTTATAAACCAATAAAAAAGGCCAAATGAGGTTCCAAAATATGTGAATTTGGATATTAAAATGCACTCATCCTATACTGCCAAACTTAGCTTTTGATACACATGATTTAGAATTCATTCAAGACACTTCCAAAGTAATTTCATGAACTCATACTTCATTAATCCTTTCATGAAGTTAAAATTATGATTGTGTGTGCTATGTAAATCTCAAGATCCATGCATACCTATTAGTCAACAATGTGTGAACTAATGATTCTAATGATCTTCACAAAGTATATCATATGCTCACTTTTCATAATACCTCTCTACTAATGTAGACAACTCTATTTACTTGGACCAATAGGTCTTTGTAAAGTTTGTACTAGGGTCTTTAGTTTGATTCACAAAGAAAGGACACAAGGAATAACAAAGTCAGAGATT
Source organism: Pouteria campechiana (assembly GCA_036873735.1). Taxonomy (NCBI): domain Eukaryota; kingdom Viridiplantae; phylum Streptophyta; class Magnoliopsida; order Ericales; family Sapotaceae; genus Pouteria; species Pouteria campechiana. The sequence goes on from JAYJMB010051767.1 coordinate 11,799, forward strand.
ATAATTGAAGTGCTCACAAAAGTTCATTCTCTTACTTTCTATTGGGGTTTTCTCATATTTATTTTTTATTTTGTTTTGGGTTGTATTACAACCACACCCCCAAAACTTGTTTTCTTTTGATTTCATGGAATGTGATCCCCCCAATTCAAACCTCTTTCCTTACTTGACTTTTCTTTTATCACTTTTTTATAGCATACTCAATTTAATACCCCCAAGTTCATCTTCTTTTGCTTCGCTCATACCTATAAAACAACCATGAACATGAAGTATATCTCTCAATAGGTAAAACATATTTTTCCAAGCTAAATATGCTTAGATAATGAGGCTACAAGAAGGAAATTCAAATGATGGTTTTTTACATGCTTTGCATATGTCTTTCTCTCATAAGGCTCAATGGGGACACTAATGACATGGAATGTAATAGGTTGGTTTGAAAGGCTCAAACTAATTAAAGAATGCCTAAATTATTTCCAAATAAACATGTTGTCTAGGATTTTACCTTGATAGGATAATCAAATAAGCTCTAACATGCTTGTGTCAATCAAAATAAGTCAATGAATTCACAACATTAATAGCTGAATTGCATACACTTTGAATGATCATAGCATAATGTGCTTGAAAAATTTTTATCAATCATGAAAAAGAAGAAATTTTTATAAGACTCATTGAATCACGAGGAGTGTATATCCTTCTTTCGAAATCATATGCAATGGTAATAAAAAACTCAACCTATGTTAGTGATTAATCAGAGAGATAGTCATCCTATTCAGTTTCAACATGTTGGCATACAATTTCTCTTGTATGCACAATCCACAAAAGACATATGAGTGGAGATTCCAAACAACTAAGCATTATAAACACAATCTAAACAAAAGAAAATAGAAAACTACTCCCCTAAACTTAAAGTAAACATAAAATCAATCCATGGAAAATGAGGACTTCCCTAAAGTGTGTCAGATTACTCATTAGAGTAACCATCTAACTCTTCATCATTAGCTGGTGATGATTCTGGTGAAAAGGTCAGGTGAGTGGGAAGACCAATAGAAATGGAACCCTGAAAGAAATTGAAACTCTTAAACATCTCATTCATTGCAAGGTTGTGATCCACCAAATAGTTGAGTTGATGCGTATTCCATCTCTGAATTTGCTCATGAGAATTTCATAGATCCATAACCTGATCCTAAAGATATATAAGAGTGAGTTTCAAAATGGGAAGATTTGATTGGCGCCTTGTCAGAGAAGAGCTCGGGCTAGCAGAAGATGTGCCAGTTCTATGACCCGTGGCATTGGTCTTTTCCAATGTCTCCATGACAACATCATCTATTACAGGCAATGGTATTTGGAACTTTTTGTTAGGTTTGCTAGAGACACCGGCCATAAGACATAGTTAGTAGATGAGAGATGGATGGTCCAGGCTACTTGGCAACCTTCCAGTGCCGAAAGAGACAATAGAGCGCTCAATGACCTTCACCACATCAATTGAAAGCCCAATCTGAATGGTTTAACTGAGTTGAGCTTTTTCTTTTATTACATTGGAGATTTGGTTTGAAGGTAACAACCTTGCTGATATGAAATAGTGTCATGCCTTTGGGAATGCTCTTAACTATCCTCTTGGAAAACCAATTACCCTCTCATTTTTCTTCTTCCATTGATTGCGTAGCTTAGCCAAACTAGTAATGACTACATTACAATTTGGACCTTGTTCCAACCATGAAGTGTAGGCATCATCTTCATTGTCAGCTAATTTGAAGCAGTGATTAATGGAAGATCTATCATATGGAGCCAATTTACCCCTTATGAGACTTCGATTTGTTGGATCCACCTCGTATTGTGCTCTGGTGTTAGCATAGAATTCTCTGACAACTGCAACCACAGTAGGCTCAGGTTGAGCCATAAACTTCTACCAATGCCTCTATTGGATGATGTTTTTAATATCAGTGTATGTTGTATCTATCCCTTTCTCTTTGATTCCTTCTCTATGCATAATTGATGAATTGTATATCTCTTCTACCCATTCATTAAAGAAGGTAGGGTAACAGTCTGCTCTCCATCTCTTGGATGGTCCAGAAGTGGTGGACTTTCTAGGAGTCATACTGACAAACACACTTGATGCAAATAAGAATGGATGCACACTATGACAAGTAATCACAAATCCACTTATGCTAAATCACACCAATGCACCTCGCTTCTAATCTTAAACAAGCATACACAACTGACAATGCTCAATCGACCTTTTCTCAATGAAACTTCTACCTAGGCATTTTCACAAACACCTAGCGAGCACTTAGTTTAACACACTCTCAAGGTATTATTCACAATTTTTACCAATCCCACACACAAATCATGAAGCATAAAACATGAATACTCAACAAAGAGAAAGCCATACACTTAAGTGAGCACAAAGAACTAAGTTGGACTTAACCCCAAAAGCACAATGTAGAAGTTCAAAGACAAGCCCAATGGATCATAATGCACTCCTTAGCACATACTCCTAACCAACTTAAATCAATGCAAATTCTCACCACAATCTACCATTTACAACTTCAACTTTACTCCAAGTATGCATAATAACCCCCACGAAAATCAACAATAACTTCCTTCATGAATTTCAACAAACACCTTCAAGTCAATATGAAAGCATCTTCCCCAACCACAAGAACCCATCTCCATTTCTTTGGAATCACAAGAAAGATGAAGAAAAGAGCTTAGGAAGGAGTAGAAACAACATATACTTGCCTTCAAGAGATTTCTTTCAAAAAAAAATTTTGGTAACCCAACTTTCTCAACCTTGAAAATCGAGTTGAGAAGATGGATGTGAATGATCTTATGCTTGTTGATGTTGAGTAGTGAAGGGGAAAGAGTAGTGGGTTGGTGTTTTGGATGTAGTGTGTGAATGAGAGGAGGGAATAAGGCATTTTGGAGCAAAGGGGAGAATAGAATGGGTTGTAGGGCTTGAGAGAAGGGAATGAGTGGGGATAGTGGAGTTGTTCTCATGGGTTATAAGTGGGGTGGCGCCGACGGTGTTGGGTGGGAGCCAATGGCACCACCTTGCTACCTTCTATGTTGCTCCCTTGCTCCCTTTTTCTCCATGTTGCTCCAATGTTGATTTTGTCTTGAATTCTCTCACTTGTCTCGCTCATCATCTCTTCTCAACATGACCTTTACCTATAATTCATAAAACAATAGGTCATTATTGGAGTTAAATATGTAAAACCATATAAATTGAAGAATCTATTATTTGAATTGAACTAAGTAGAACCGAAATAGTTATTTTTAGCTATTGACATGCTTATGACTAAAGCCAATTATTCTACTCATAAAATTTAAATTAGAAGAAAGATCAAAAGTTTGGGTTGCCTCCCAAGAAGCACTTAGTTTAAAGTCCTCAGCCTTCCTTTTTGCTTCACTCTCCGTCTTTCAAGTGGGTCACCTCTCCACTTCTGCCTCCATTTCCAAAGTAATGCTTTATGTGTTGGCCATTGACTTGAAAAGTTATGTTGTCTTGCATCTTCAGCTCCATTGCTCCATGAGGAGAAACTTTGTTGATGACAAACAGTCCTGACCACCTTGATTTTAGGTTTCTAGGGAAAACTTTTAGTCATGAATTGAAAAGTAATATGTGTTGCCTTGGTTGGAATTCACAATTGATACGGAGCATGTCATGCCATCTCTTCCTCCTTTCCTTATAAAATTTGGCACTTTCATACACTTGCTAATGGAATTCCTCTAACTTATTCAATTGATGCATCCACCTCTAACTTGAAGCTTCCAAATTTAGGTTGAACTTCCAAAAACCAATTGATATGGTGACATGCCAATTGGTGTTTTGTATGCTATCTGGTATGCCTAGAGTGCATTGTCCAATCTCCTTGACTAGTCCTTATGATTCCATTCGACAGTCTTTTCCAGTATCTATTTTATCTCTCGGTTGGACACCTTAGCTTGGCCATTTGCCTATGTATGGTAAGCAAGTGCTACCTTGTGTCTCACTCCATACTTCGACATTAAGTTGTTGAAAAGTTTGTTGTAGAAGTGTGAACCTTCATCACTAATAATTGCTCCTGGAGTTCCAAAACTTGTGAAGATATTTTTTTGCAAAATCTTCAACACTACCTTTGCATCATTTATCACTGTGGCTACTACTTCTACCCACTTTGAGACATAATCAACAGCCAATAAAATGTATGAATAACCAAAAGAGATTGGGAATGGTCCCATGAAGTCTATTCCCCAAACATCAAAAATTTCTACTTACAGGATGTTTGTCAGTGGTAGCACATGTCTTCTTGAAATTGTGCCTATTCGCTAACAATGACCACAAGTTTTCATAAACTTGCAGTTGTCTTTGAAGAGTGATGGCCAATAAAATCCAAATTGTAGAACTTTTGCAGCTATCTTGTTAGCACCATGATGACCTCCATACAGAAATGAATGGTATTGCTATAGAATGTCATGAACTTCTTCTTCTAGAATGCATCTCCGGATGATCTAATTTGCACACCTCGTGAATAAAAATGGATCATCCCACATATATGATTTGACATCATACAAGAATTTTTTCTTTCGTTATCCTTTGATGTCTAGAGGGTAAGTTCCACATGCTATGAAATTCACAAAATTTGCATACCATGGGAACTTTCCACTCAATTTGAAAACTTATTCATCCGAAAACTTCTCTTGAATTACACTCTCATCACCTGGGTGCTGCAATCTAGACAAGTGGTCAGCTACCACATTTTCACTTACCCTCTTATCTCGAATTTCCAAATCAAATTCTTACAACAACAATACCCAATGAATCAATATAGGTCTTACATCCTTCTTGGCAAATGGGTGTCATAATGCTACATGATCAATATGCACAATGACATTTGAGCTGATAATATATGATCAAAATCTCTCCAATGCAAACACCATCATTAATAATTCCTTTTGTGGTGTGGTATAATTTTGTTTATGCTTCATTCAACATGCGGCTTACATAATATAGAGCTGTAACGATCTTATAATGCTTTTAACCCAGAACTGCTCCCATTACCATATCACTTGCATCACACATGATTTCAAAAGGTAGATTCTGATCAACCATCATTAGAATTGGAGCAGAGATCAACCTCTCCTTTAGTGTATTGAATCCCTATAAGCACAATTCATTAAAATTAAAAGGAGTATCTTTTTCAAGGAGATTGCATAAAGGTTTAGAGATTTTTTAGAAATCTTTAATGAATCTCCTTTAGAATCCTACATGGCCCAAGAAACTATGAATTCCCTTTATAGTGGATGGGCGTGGGAGTTGCTCAATGGTTGTAATCTTTGCTCTGTCCACTTCCATACCACGAGCCAAAATCTTGTGGCCTAGTGTAATGCCTTCCCTAACCATAAAGTGACACTTTTCCCAATTAAGAACTAGGTTAGTTTCTTTACATCTTTGCAAAATGAGAGAAGTTATGCAAGCAAAGATCGAATGTGCAGCCAAAAATTGAAAAGTCATCCATGAATACTTCCATAGTGTTCTCCACCTTGTCATAAAATATTACCATCATGCATCGCTAGAAAGTAGCAGGAGCATTACACAACCAAAGGGCATCCTCCTGTATGCAAATGTACCATATGGACAAGTAAAAGTTATTTTCTCTTGGTCCTTTAGGGCTATAACAATCTGATTATAGCCTGAGTACCCATCTAGGAAGCAATAATAATCATATTTGAATGAATGGTCTAACATTTGGTCTATGAAAGGTAAAGGTAGAGGAAAATGGTCTTTTCTAGTGGCTTTGTTTAATTGTTTATATTCAATACACACTCACCACCTAGTGATAGTTCTAGTAGGTAATAGCTCATTGATCTCATTCTGAATCACTATTAGAAATTACATAAATAATACCTACTTTGAGTAATTTGAAAACCTCAGCATGTACTACCTCCTTCATTGCTGGGTTGAGTCTTCTTTAATGCTCTCTGGAGGGTTTATAAAGTAATGCTTTTATGGTTACTAAAAGATTTTTTTCAAACAATATCTATTATATACAGGGCCTTACAATAACACATTATTATAATTTTTATTTTTGAGCAGTAAAATTTTATTAGTCCAAGGGAAAGAAAAATTCAAAAATGACCGTGGTAAAATATAAAAAGAATTACACTGATGTTCAAAATAAAATGCAGCATGATATCTAATTGGAAATTTCTCAAAAATCTTTACAAATTTGGAATAGAAGACTTCATTGATTATAGAAATTTTTACAAGATTTGATATAGATGACTTCTGATAACGAAAGTGTTGGTCCCGTTCAAATGGTAACTCAAGAATTGAGTCTTTAAAAAATTTTTGGCCAAATAAGGATTGAAGTGCAAAACTAAAGAAAAGATTGATAAATAATGCACTTAGATATGTATTTTTATAGTGGTTTGGCCCTTCACTTGGGTTTCTACTCTACTTCTGTGAGTTAGTCTTTTCTGCTAAACTCAGGTTCCATTAATACTTGTTGGTTTTCCAAGCTGACCAACAAACTTACACAAGTTGGTTTTTTAAGCTCGCCAACAAACTTATACAAATACTTATCAAGTATCCTACTTCCTTTCACTACACAAATACAAGTTAACAAACTTATAGAAATATGCAAAAATAAACTTGTACAAATATTAATGCCTCTTATAGGCTGATCTTGTACAAAGTTGGAAAGTAGTAAACACAAGTAATGTAGCAATAAAAGAAATGAGGTTCAATCTCCAAAAGTGGTTGAATGAATGACTTTGAATGCTTCTTTTGAATGAACTATAGTGGAATTAAAAATCATGAAAGAAAATGCCTTAAAGACTTAGTAAATGCTCTCTCTTATTTTTCAATATGATAATCGGTTGTTCTTTGATCTCACTTAACTTCTTTTATATGGGAGTTCTCTATTTTTCTTTGAGATCTTTGACTTTCTCTGTTGTGGTAGGTGAGAAATATTAAATGCTAAGAAATGTTCAAATTTAAGACCGTTGTACTTCCAGTGCTATTTTGGAGGCCATGAACTAACATCGGATCTTCCAAGCTTCTAAGTAAAATGAAGTTTTTTTTCACATTTCGCACATCACCGTCTCTTCGGATGCACCGAAGTGCATTTCGAAGGCTCCGAAGTGGTGCGACAAGAACTCACGTCAAGATCTTGGAGGCTGACTCCAAGGTGTTCATTATCTCTGAAGTAAGTATTCCGTGACTTCAAAATGCATTCTTTGTTTCCAAGATAAATAAATCATGACTCTGAAGCACTATATCTGAACTCTAATTTTGACTCTGAAGGAGTTTGTTGTTCTCCAAAGCACCTTTCTCTTGACTCTAACGAGTTGTGTTCTCTGAAGAGTAATCTATCAACTCCGAAGGCTGTCCTTCATTGTCTCTGAAGTGCCTTGTTGACTCTGAAGGACTTAACATTGCCTTGAAGATTGCATACTCATGATTTCAAAGTGCTTTGACTGTCTCCAAAGGTTTTTAGCCAGCAACTCCAAAGTGATTTGATTGACTCCAAAGTAAATGACTTAACGCTGAAGCTTGTGTATTTGTGACTTCAAAGTGCTATCAAGACTTTGACATTACTTTTCTTCTATCTCTAAAAGTTCTTTGTTGAATCCAAAGCTTGTGCCTTTGTGATTCTGATAGACTGTTCCCTTGTCTCCGAAGCTTTCTAGTGGTTCAAAAGTGCCTCGGCCAACTTCGAAGTATGTGACTTTGTGACTCCAAAGGGATGAACTTTGAAACTGAAATTGACTCAGAAGCTTCCTTGAAGACTTTAAACTATCTATTTTCTTATTTTAAGTATATATGTAATTCATATACTTAATTCGTATGAACATTTACTTGGTTTCTTCATTTAAACATTATGAAATTTATTCTCAAAGATTATTTTGAAAGTATAACTACAAGTGCTTGAGAATAGACTTGTTAGTACCTTAACATTTCACTCATGTCTTTGCTCATCATCAAAATCTAATTGATTAAGAATATTCATCATCAAAATCAAGCTTATTTAAGATAGTATGTTCAACATTCTCCCCCTTTTTGATGATGACAAAACATTGAGTGATATACCTTTCAAAACTTGTGTAACAATAAACTTAAAGCAACTTAATTGCAAGAGATATTTATTAATTCTGTGCAACTCTCCTTGAATGGATGCATAAAAAATTTTAAAGAAATTTTTAAATTTTCATACATATATTCAGTACATAAAAAGATTCGTTTCATTCAACACATTTTCCCACATTCAGTACATGAAAATTTTATATCATTCAGCCCAATTTCCCCCCCTCCTTGTTGTAATAAGAAAGGTGGAAAACAAAATGAAGATGTTATAATTGACCAAATTGTATACATACAAAACTTATCATTGACCAAAATTGTCAAATATAATAGATGCTCGAAGTTAAAATTCTTTACATAAAGAAAGAAAACATTACAATGGAGAGAAAAATAAATGTAAAAGGTAGCAGTGTCATTGGGGTTGTTTGGGTTTTCTGTTATTGATTTTTGGAAAGAAATATTTTTAAGGTGGAGGAGGTGGCTTTAGTTGAGAGGATAATAGTGTAGGAGAGGGCTTGGGTGTTCTAGATGAGTAAAAAATGGATCCTTTTGGATTGCTAATGGGGGTTCATGGGTGTATGCAATGGGTCCATAGTCTAAAGCATAGATGAAGTCAATACGCTCTCAAAATCCTGAGTCTAGCAACTCAGGAAAGATTGCAGGGAACCCTTCAAGAGATTTTCTATGTTTGCATTCATCCTAGCGGTATACTCTTGGTAGTACATAGTGATTCTGAATAGAGGAGCCTTTTATGTATCTTTGGAGGTGAAATTCTTTGCTTCCTCTTAGGTTTGCAAGAAGATGGCTGGGTTGAAGGTTTTGGTTTTGGGATGGCTAGAGGTTTTCTAGGGCTTTTGGCTTTAGTAGAAGGTTGTGGTGAAGACTTGGGTTTTGGTAAAGGGGTTGGTCGAGACTGTATCTGCCTTATCTTGTGTTGAATGGAAGGATCGGAGAGTTATGGATATGCAAGAGGAAGATTGTCAGCTATTGCCTCTAGATTGGCAGATTCATAGACTGAGAATTCTTCCTCAGTGATAAGAAAGAGTTGATGAGGTCCTGAGGATGATGGAAATGTTGTTCTGGGAGGTCTTTATGTGGGAAGCATCTGAAGGAATTTCTCCATGTATGTTTGAAGAATTGACTCTCTATCAGGAATTTTGAGTTTATGGCCCTTTAGAGTCAATGATGGATCGAGAAGAAGTTCAATCCTATGAAGAATGTTAGGATCTTCAAGTTCAGAAAATGGATATTTTTGAGGAGATTAAATGAGGGATTACAAAAGAAACATCTGAGCAATCTCAGAGTTAATTTCTAACATACTCCTAAACTCAAACAATGTCCTTCTTATTAGATTTGCATACAAGTAAGAATGTCAGTATTATCAAAAATTTATTTTGGAGGAGATTGTGGAGGGTTTAGAGTTTTTCTCCATTCTTGACAAATTGAGGGTGAGTCCCATTTTGGTGGAATTTGATCAATTCATTCAGGAAAGAGTTCTCCTCAGTAAAGTCCATATCATCATATGGTCCTGGATTCTAGATAAAATACATTTCAGGAAGAGGAACAATGATGGGATACTTCCCATGTCGAACAATAGCTCTATGAGGATTGATAAGGTAATCCTTAGGCAGATTGGAGAATGCTTTAGTGTTGGGAATTGATGGAGGTTATGTTGGAGAAGGGGAAGAAGCAACTTTAGTAGGTTCACTCTCAAGTTGAGTAACCTCTGGAATTACAGAAGATGATAGATAAGGAGAAGAGTGTGAGAGGGAAGACATTACTATGATGGGAGAGTTAGTGCTAGGTGGAGAGAAGTGGTGTGGAGGTGAACAAAAGTGAGTTGGAGGTGGAGAGAAATGAGGATGATAGGCTTGACCTCCGAGTGACTCTACTAGAGATCATGGAGAGTCAAGTCTTTGGTCAATCTTATTAGCTCTCAAGATCATGGATGACATGGAAGTGTTAATATTATGATCCATTCTATTCATTTCAAGGGTTAGAGTAGATAGATAGTGGTCAATCATTGTCAGTCTATCCTCTAAGTGCTGTGGGATTGGTTGTGTAGTGGGAATAGATGAGGTAGTTCATGTGGTTAGTTGATGAGAGTCTGTAATGGGTGATAGGGATCTAATGGGTGTGAAAGAAGTAGTGGTTGCTGCTACTATCTCATTTTCTTCTCTTAGTGCTTCTGACTCCTCATTTCTTACTGCTTCTCTTGGAGTCTCTCTTGTCTCTCTTGTCTCTTGTTCTAAGTTTTCTTCTCTCGTTATTCTTTCTTCTCCTTCTTCTAGCTCTTGTTTGGATCTCTTTAGTTATTCAGTTCTTTTTGGTTTTTCATTGATCCAGCCTTGTGATGTCCTCTTAAAGCCCATTCCTTTTAAGGTTCTTTCATCAACTATGTCTAAGTCCTTAGACTCTTCTCTCTTTTCTTTGGACAAATCTACTCCTGCATCTTTGAGAATTCTTGTGAAGATCATCCCATATGGAAGTGGAAATCTTGTCATGGACTTCACTAGATACAAATAATCCACTATGATTTGTGCAAGATTTATCTTCTTTTTGTTCTTCAAAGCCCATAGCACTTTTGCATCTTTTTTTGAAACTGAATCTGTGGCTCCTATCCTTGGATACACATTATTTATTACCATTGTGTATGTCAATTTGTAATCCAGACTCAGATGATTGGCATTTAAGTAATTTTTCATTCCATCTATTTCAACTTCTGCTAGGTTTGAGAATAATCTCACTCTGCTTGATGGCCAGTCAACATGTTCTTTTTCAATTTTAGGGAGGTTGAGGATTCTTCTCAAGTCATCAAGGGATAGGTTTATCTCTATCTCTCCTATCTATGATTTCTAAGTACTTGAGTTCAAATAACTAATTAGGGCCTTCACCAATCTAGGATAACATGGCTCTTTACAGCTTAGAAAATCAGCCCAACCTTGGAAATGAAACCATTTACATAATTCCAAGTTCATTCCCCTTTCTCCGAATACCTTAAAATTAAAAACTCTACCCCTAACAATTTCCTTACTTTAATACATGTCAAGATATCTAGAGTCGACATCTTCTTTGTTAAGGAAAATTACCTCAAATATATCCTCCTCGCACCTTACTCTTTTAAAGATACCTGTCTCTAAAGCTTCATCCCTTTCCTTCCTTCTAATGTTTGAATCAGTTGATTTTGTTCTTGCCATTGTAGTGGAAAAATGTGGGGATTCAGAGATTTGATAGAGAAGATATTATGGAAGACTTGCTCGAACTTAGGAGTTTGAATCCGGTGGGAAGTTGATGAGTTTCTCTAAAGGGATGCTTTTAGATACTTTGGAAAAGGGATTTTAGGTTTTCAGAGGTCTTAGAATGGTTAAATAGGGTTTCAAAAATTTAGTTTCTGCGAAATGTTATCGGAGGCTCCGAAGAGATGATGAGTGATCTTCAGAGGTAGTGATTGTTTTACTTTGGTGACTCCAAAGCTTTGCTTCAGAGGTACCAAAGTTTTACTTTGGGGGCATAGAATTCTTCAGAGGTGATTTAGTCCATTATCGGAGGATCCAAAGGTTGTTTCAGAGACTCCAAAGTATACAAATTTTTCAGATTTATTCTTTTTGTGCATTTCTCATAGAATTATTAGTAAGGAAGCATATCTTCCATATTATAGATGTTTTATTAATTTTCAACTCAAGCATATGGATCTAAAACACCTAATTCTCTTCTTAATTTATTGAATCTATCTTCTAGAAGTGGTTTAGTAAAGATATCTGCTAGTTGATTTTCAGTTGGCATAAATTCTAAGCTTATATTATGATTTTGAACATGATCTCTGATAAAGTGATGCCTAATTTCTATATATTTTATTCTGGAATGTAAAATTGTATTTTTGGTCAGAATTATAGCTCTATTGTTGTCACATCTTATAGGAATATCAACATAGTTAAGGCCAAAATCATTTAATTGTTGCTTCATCCTAAGGATCTGAGCACAACAACTATCAGCTACTATATATTCTGCTTTAGTAGTTGATAATGCCACAGATGTTTGTTTCTTGGAAAGCCATGATATGATCATACTTCCTAGAAACTGATAAGATCCTAAAGTATTCTTTCTATCTATTTTGTATCCAGCAAAGTCTACATCTGAGTACCCTACTAAATTAAAATTAGAACCTGTTGGATACCACAAACCGAGGTTTGGTGTGTCTAAAAGGTATTTAAAAATTCTCTTTATAGCAGTTACATGTGACTCTTTGGGATCTGATTGAAATCTAAAACACATGTAAATACTAAACATTATATCTGGTCTACCAGCAGTTAAATATAGTAGGGATCCTATTATGCTTCTATAAAGTTTCTGGCAAACAGATTTACCTCTTTCATCTTTGTTCATCTTTATTGAAGTACTCATTGGTATTTCATATCTTTTACCATCTTCAATATTGAATTTCTTTAGAAGTTCTTTTGTATACTTGACTTGGTGAATAAAGATTCCTTCTTTCTCTCATTTGATTTGAAGTCCCAAGAAGAAATTAAGTTCACCCATCAAGCTCATTTCAATTTCTCCCTGCATAGTCTTGGAAAACTCTTAATAGAAATTCTCATTAGTTGCATCAAATACTATATCGTCAATATAAATCTGAACTATAAGAATGTCTTTCTTTACATGCTTAATGAAGAGAGTGGTATCCACTTTACCCTTTGAAAAACCTTTTTCAATTAGAAATTTGCTTAGCCTCTTATACCAAGCTCTAGGAGCTTGTTTCAAACCATAGAGGGCTTTCTTAAGTTTGAATACATGATTTATATAATAAGGATCTTCAAACCTAGGGGGTTGTTCCACATATACCTCTTCATTAATGAAATTATTCAAGAATGCACTTTTTTACATCCATTTGATATAGCTTGAAATCCATATATGATGGAAATGCAAGAAGCATTCTAATGGCTTTAATCCTTGCAACAAGAGCACATGACTCTTCAAAGTCATTACCTTCTTCTTTACAATACCCCTTTGGAACTAATCTTGTCTTATTTCTCACCACAATTCTTGATTCATCCAGTTTGTTCCTATAACCGATTGATGGTTTGGTTTTAGAACAATAGTCCAGACATGATTTCTTTTAAACTGATCCAATTCTTCTCGCATAGCTAAAATCCAGTTTTCATCTTCTAATGCTTGGTCAATGATTGCAACATATTTGGTGATAGGATGATCTAGTTCTAACTTTATCAAACACATCACCAATTATCTATTTTTCAAGATGAGCATGCATAAACCTTCAGTTTTGGGGAAGAGATGAGTTACCTTCCTCATTTACCTTTGTTGTGGATGGTTCAGCTTCAGCCATTGTTGTCTTTGATAGTGAAGTTTCTACTTGACTATATAATAATTTTAGTTTCTCCACACTTATTTGTTGATTATCTATCCCATCATCAAAATTACTATTTCTTTTTGTGGAGTTAGTATGTTCATCAAATTTAACATGGATGGATTCCTCTATAGCCTTGAGTCTTAGGTTGTACACTCTAAATGCTTTACTAACAATGGAATAACCCAGAAATATACCTTGATCAGATTTGCTATTAAATTTTCTAAGGTTTTCTTTACCATTATTAAGAATAAAGCATTTACAACCAAAGGTATGAAAATATGAAATATTTGGTTTCTTGCCATAGTATAATTCAAATGGAGTTTTGTTGAGTATGGATCTAATAAAGATTCTGTTAATAATTTAACATACAATGTTCATTAATTCAGCCCAAAAATACTATGGGAGGCTATATTCATTCAACATTGTCCTTGCCATCTCTTGCAAGGATTTGTTCTTTCTTTCTGATACTCCATTTTGTTGGGGTGTTCTTGGTGCAGAAAAAGTTTGAAGAATACCATTGCTTTCATAGAAATTATTGAATCTATGATTATGAAACTCTCCACCATGATCACTCCTTTTGGCAAAAATATGAGAACTTTGTTTATTCCCTACACGCTTGGAAAATATTTCAAAGAATAAAAAAGCTTCATCTTTGGATGCTAGAAACATTACCCAGGTAAACCTACTATAGTCATCTACAATGACATATGCGTAATGTTTTCCTCCAAGGCTTGTTGTCCTTATTGGTCCAACTAAATCCATATGTAGCAACTGAAGGGGTTTGGTTGTCTATACTTCTCTATTTGATTTGAATGATTCTTTTACTTGTTTGCCTTTCATGCAAGCATCACACATCTTATTATCAAATTTAATTTTTGGTAAGCCAACAACTAGGTCTTTATTATATAATCTTTTAATCAGATTTTTGTTGGCATATCCTAGCCTTCTATGCCACAACATGGGTTCATTGTCACCACAACAAGACACTTAGCTTGAATATCTAAAAGATAAACCAAATTAATATTTCCATATCTGCTAGCATATACTACAACTAATTGAGACTTATCTAATATAGAACAAGATTGAGATTCAAACACAACATTGTAGCCTTTGTCACAAAACTGACTTATACTAAGAAGATTGTGTTTTAATCCTTCTACTAAAAGTACATCTAAATTTGAAGTAGATAGAGGTTAGCAAACCTTACCGATCCTAACTATTGTACCTTTACCATTATCACCAAAGGTTACTGTTCCACCAAATTTAATTTTTAGCTCCATGAACAGCACCTTATTCCCTGTCATGTGCCTTGAGTAACCACTATCGATACACCATGTACTGCTCTTGATGGCTCCCAAGTAAACATGCATGATAAAGTTAAGTTTTAATTTTTGGTACCCATTTGGGAATGGGTTCAAGTGGGTTAGTTGCAAGTAGAGTTTGCACCCATTATTTCTCGGGTTGCATTTAGTACATTTGCAACAATCTTTGGAACCCAAATCATAGTCTGTTTAGGCTTGAATTTTCTTGTGTTGGTTTCGTCTACTTCTTTTCTTTGGTTTTATTTTTAACAAAGTGGAAGTCAATGTATTTTTCAGAGTATTGTTCTTAGCTACTACTTACTCAATTATATTATTGGTATTATTATCACTCTTAAGCTTAGAATTTTCTTCCTTTATTTTGGAGCATTCATTTGCAATTCTTTTGAGCTCCTTTTTAGTCTTTCTATAATTTTCTTTTAAAGTAATGAAATCTAAATATAATTCTTCTAACATCTCTTCATGATTGGGAGTCTCAGAATCAGAATTTACCTTCTATTCATGGATTGCCATGAAGTTGATTCCTATATGAAGTTCATCATGAGTTCTTCTTTTTAGAGAAAGTTGACTCATTTGAGCTTCATGTTCTTCTTCTTCCTCACTTTCACTTCCATTTATAATGTTTTCTAGCATCTCTAATGTTGCTAGAGCTTTCTTTTTCTTCTAGAAATTTTGCTCATTTTGTTGTTGTTATTGTTTCTTTTATCAAAGTATGAATTGTACTTCTTCTTTTGCTGATCATTTTATCTTTTATCTGGCTCTGGATGATCAAACTTCATATGCCTAGGTTTCATACAATTGTAATAAGTGGGTGGTTCTTTCTTTCTATCATTTCTTCCAAAATTGTTCCTTGAATTGTTTCCAAACATTTTCTTCTTTAGCATGAATTTGAATCTTCTTGTAATCATTGTCATTTTCTCATCTTCAACTCCACTTGTGGATGCATCAGCTTGGGATTCATCATTCTTTGACTTAGCTTTAAGAGCAATTACTTTCTTGCCCTTTGGTTCTTCTATATTTTTTTGCTTCATTAACATTTCATGAGTCATAAGAGAACCCATGAGTTCTTCTAGAGTCATTATGTCTAGATTCCTTACTTCCTAGATTGATGTTACTTTTGGCATCCTTTACTTTGATAAAGATCTCAGGATTTTCTTCACCATTTTAGGATCTGTGTATTTCTCTCCTCGATTTTTTAGACCATTTGTTATCTTTTGAAACCTTCCAAACATATCTAAGATTGACTCTATCTCCTTCATGTTGAAAGCTTCATATTCCTACACAAGAAGATTTATCTTAGTTTCCCTTACTTGCTTTGTGCCTTTGTGTGCTACCTCTAGTTTGTCCTAGATTTCCTTTGCAATATCGCAAGAGGATATCTTGTCAAGCTCAATGGATGTAAGAGCACAATAAAGGTAGTTCTTTGCCTTAGCATCTTTCTCAGCTGCTAGAATGTCCTCAGCAGTGTATTTATTTTCAGTATTTACCTTCAGCAAAAGTGTTGTGGAAATAGCTAGTTACAGAGATCTCTTCACAAGTTATATGATTGAAATAGTAATGTATAACTAGTGTAAGGCCCTGAAAATTTCAAAAATGTAAATTTTTACTATTGCAAAGTTTTGGTGATTTTTCCAGTGCGGCATATTGTAAAATTGAAAATTTGAAGAATTTTATTATCAAAAAAATTAAAAAAATGGATGAAATATCTATATCAATGTGAGGATGATGAGGAATATGTAAATTAATAATTAATAGGTGAAGAAAAATTAAAAATTACATGTCAAAAGATGAAAAACTAAATTAGTGGCAATTTCTGAAAAATTTCAATTTAATCAAATTTAATTAAAAAATAAATGATAAGATTATGGAAATAATATATGGGAAATTGATTGGGGTATATGATATATCCAATGGATGACTCACATGTGTAAAGAATGATAATTTGATGGCATTTTGAAAATTCAAAAAAATCAATGTGTATAGAAGTGGGTGGAGCATAGACTACCAAAATAAAAAATGATATAAAAAGTGTGTTTTTACAATACCCATCCCATTTCCATCATTTTCATCTTCTAGCCCATGCTAGCCAACATAAACCCTTTTTCCCATTATCCCAATCTTCCATTTTAGACAATTTTGCTTCAAGTGATCCATAGCAAATGTTAATTCAAGTAATTAGTGGGCCATAGGATGTATTTTCTCTTGAGATCAAGAGTCACCCAAACATAGTGAAGTATTGCTGATCAGTGGGACCCACTAAAGGAATTTGAAGATTAAGGTAAGTGTTTAATCTAATTTAAATGGTGATGATGTTTATGAAAGAATGTTATGCAAAAGTTGATTTATCTTCAAGGAATTTCAAACCCTAATTC
>JAYJMB010051778.1:13445-28911 GCA_036873735.1 Pouteria campechiana
GAAAAGGCTAGAAATAATGTGGATGCAGTAAGAAATGATCATGTTTAGTTTCTTATCAAGGTCATGGTGCATGAGAGAACAGGATGGTAGAACAAGATTCATGTAGTTGACCTTTTAAGCCTGGGTTTGACGTATCCTTTTAGTTTTTAGTTTCAGTAAGTTGCTTCCTGGAGGGAAAAGCTGGTTTTAACTTTTAGCAAATTTTGTAGGCATTACATTTTTGAAAAATGGCATTTTTGGAAAGCCAGACATCCTCAGTTATCATATATATATATAAATATATTTATATAAAGTTTAAGAAATTAAGTTTCAAAGAAATTATCTTTCTTTGGAGGTACCATTACATAAATTTTTAACTCAAAAGTCACTTTTATCTTAAATGTATCATTACAATTGTACTGAACAAATTTTAGGGTCCGTTCGGGAAGATTGAAAAGGTGAGAAAAAGATTTCGTCTCATTTTCTGAGCCTTCTTTCATTAATATGCCATTTACCCATCGCTACCGACCCCTCATCATCTTACTTTTTTGTTATCGTTGTCTAAAATTTTCATCATCATTCCCTGCCTCACCATCTAAAAATCCAATCATTTTATTTTTATTTACTTTGACTGACATTATCCCATTTCATATTTAGACAATTCTCTTCTTTTCCATGTTTTACTTTCTTTCTCTTATTTTCCATCTTACCAAATAAACCTAAAATCTGCTTTATAGAAAGGAGCTTTTTGCAAATTTTTTCTTACATTGATACTTCCTAGGAGGCACTCACCACAAAGATTGCTAAATAAGGCCTGAATGCTTAAGGCATAAATGGTGATGCATAAGAAAATGCGAAATTTGATGGCTGCAGAACATTTTTAGCTTCGTCAATTGAGATCATGCTAACTGTCATAATTTTAAATTATTCAAATCAGTTGTGCTCAGGTACATGAATCCTGTTCCTACCATTCCATTCTACTCTGCCATGGATTGTATTTTCATTGAAGCACTGCCTTTAATTCTTTTCTTGTTAGCCATGACCTTTAGGGCCTTCTACTTGCCTTTTTAGAGCCTCCAACATTAAACAAGTCATTCAATATTATTCACCTTCAAATGTTTGGTTTGCTGCATCTTTTTAGTCTCAATTCTCATCCAGAGACACATGTGCCATGCACTTCTGCCCAAATTTCTTCTATACATTTTCCATTTCTTTTTCATCTTCTTATGCTGTGTTTCTTATTTTCATTTTAAGCTTGTTCTGAATATATCTACTTAATTATTTGTTTGTAGAATGGAAATGTTCTAGTCCCATATACCAAAATACAGCCAAAGTTAAAACAACATCGATTGTCAAGGTACCTTTTCCGAGAGTCTCAACCTTGATGAAACCTACGGCAAGTCAGTTGGCCAAGCAAACTAAACCACGGGATATCAAAGGTTCCAGCCGATTCAAGCAAAGGTTGTTTCTAGTTTAATTTCTTTATCTTATACACATAATTTTCTCTGGTCATGAAGGTGTTTTTAATGTTTAACTGATTGTTGACATAATCTCCATATTCAGTCGTTGCATGTTCTCTGGAGTCCTGTTTTTCTTTCAAATTCTGTCATAGATACATTATTTTCACATTCATATTATCTTATTCTAGATACAATACTACCTGTTCTTATTATATTCATATCATGTTATGTTGTTCAAGTGACATTTAGCACCTAATAACTGCTTGCTATTATTATGCCATATTTTCTTTTTGTTGTTTTCTTTGTTATTCCCGTTTTTTTCATCTTGCTTTTTTAACCTTTATTATTGGGAAATCTTTGAAGTCCTGTTTTGTAATTTATGGATACTGATCTCTGAAGTCTTTACTGTTCTAAAAAAGGAAAAGCTAGAAGTTTCTAAAGTTTTTTCACTCCTTGTTTCTTTTTGCTTTTCTCCTGTTGTTCTTCTAATAATGTAAGTTACGTATTTCTACTTGCTATTATATTAGTTATTTAAATTATGTGTAGGTTCCACAAGCCATTGGAGCATAAAAGTGAGAGAAGCATGGAGAGTTCATCTGTCAATGAAAGTCATGCTGTCAAGAAACAAAAACTAGAGGGGGGATACCCGCGTAAGGTTTGTTGCTGTGGTATTGTTAATTTCTGTTTTGAGTATGTTGATAAACATTGTTTGCTGGTGAAATCAGTACAACCGAGACAGTGGAATAGTATGGTAGCTGAGGGAGGCCATCATTGCAATGCTACACATATCTAGATATTCTTTCTCTTGCCATGAATTGCAGACATCATAGTCCCTAAAAGCATCTCTATTTATTCACATGTCTAGTGTATAATTTACTAAATCCTCAATGATGAGGACTGTAGTGGCTGGCTCCAGATCCTAGGAAAAATAGAAGGTTGATGGAAAGACATGGGCAAATGGTTTTAAAACCTTGACACTCAACCATTTGGGATTAATCCAGAATTGATGGTAGAGAGTCTTAAATGATTAAATTTCGATAAGTATGGTCCCAAATCTGATCTTGATTGAAGACACTTGAAACATGGACCAGTTGTTTTGTTCCAAATGTCAACTACAATGAAAAATTTGAACCGGCCATTCAAGAATAAAATGCTTGTATGAAACAGACCTTGCAGTTGAATGTTGAATTTTCCTTTGAACTCATATAAGCTTGTCAAAGATTAATGCCCTCACCAAATCTCTTACAATTTAGTATTTCCTGTCTTTTCTTGAAGGTTGCTTTTTGAAATAATAGCCTATTCTTATTGAATGAGATGATATTTCCTCTCCATTGAGAATATGAAATCATTCGCAGGTACTTGGTCCAAAGCAACAAACAACTTTCATACATAAAATCTCAAAAAAGGTAAGTACCCCTCTGGAGCAAAATGCACTGCTTTTATGATACAATACTCTTCTGATTTCATTTGTTTACATACTTTTAGTCTGAGAATACTCCATCAGTCTGTTTCAAATTTATGGCTTTTAAAGATTTGTTTTTTATTCTATCAGTATTTGGGATGGTCTTGCAGAATGGACTTGTTTGCTCAGATCAGCCTAGGTTGAGACTCACAATTCCACGAGAGCCTGAACTTGAAACATCACAGAGGGCCCATAGGATCAGGTGTGCTTGCCGATTTGACATTCATTGTGTAGGGTGTACTGGTTTCTCCAAGGGGAATGTGCCATTTTGTTGAAGGACCTGCTAGTAGATTTTTGTTTTTCATTTAATTTCAGGCCCAAGCACAGCGCAGATGTTGGAGGCCATATCCTTTCAGCTTCGCCCTCATTTAAAGCACGGCCTGTGAACAGAAAAGTTGGTATCTGCTGCTTGTGAGGGTTGACTTTGAAATTATTGTATACAAATCTCTGAAAAGGAATTTTTTTTTTCTAAAGATTTTATAGATGTACATGTCTATTGTTTACAGATTCTTACAACTCCTGCAATGCCATTTCCACAGAAGAGCACACCATGGTTGCCAGAGTTTCGAGTGAGTGTGGTTATTGTTGGGTTTGTTGCTTCCTTCACTACAGTTTCTATGTAGTCCTCTCCGTCTCGCTCTCTCTCATATTGCACAACTACATGTCTGCATAATTCAGCTTCTGAAATTTTCTCCTTGTTGTTTTGTAGGAATTTCACTTGAAGACATCCCAGAGAGCCATGCAACACTCATCTGCTGCTCCATCATCAGTACAGAAAATTAGTAATTCAGATGAAGTAACTGTTTAAATTGAGTTCGATTCAGATAATTCTTTATACAATGGACAAAAGTTCTTATTTGAGTCAATGGATATTGTTCCCATTGTGGTTGAGAATTAGTAGATGACTTCTACTTGTTTTACATCATGCCTTTCCCCGAGTAATATTTCTGACAATGGAAAGCAATAATATTTTGATGCAGGTCTCACATAACAAGCAAACTGGTGTTAGGACACATTTCAATGCCAAAAACTTCAAAAATTCAGAACAGAAGGGTGGTTATATCCCTTCTCAACTGCAAAAGTAAGGATGAGAGACATTTATTTTGTTCGCTTGACGTACAAGTGCATTATTTCTTCAGTGTCTTCCATTAGAAATTATTATTCTTTAACCATTTCAGTGGCTTTATTATTATTCTTTAACCATTATTTCATCAGTATCTTCCATTCTTTATCCGTTGCCAAATTCTTCTCAGATGGTAACAAGTTATGGATTAAAAAAAGATGATGTTGAGGTTAATTCTATTTTGAGCAAAGTCTCTATCTTGCCTTCTCAATGCAGACCAGTTGTAGATGAGCTACAACGTGAAAGAAACAAAGAATTGCACAAATTCAAAGCTCGGCCTCTGAATAAGAAGGTACGATTGATGGTTGGATTACTGGATTTTGTTCTTTCATGCAGACATAATCTTAGTGATTCCCAAATCATCTGAAAAACACAGATACTTTCAAGTAAGGGGGATATGGGCGTTTTTAGAAGCAACAAACGAGAAACCACGGTCACCATGGTATGGATTGTGCTTATATAGCTGGTTTAAGATGGTTTGCATTTTCACTTCATTTTTCTCAGTTGATTTTCTTACCAATGTCATATTTGCACTTCCCAACAGGAATTCAATTTCCAGACAGAAAAGCGCCTTCAGCAGAATCCACCAATTGAACTGCTCAGTAAGGTGGATTGGAAATGTTTAATTTTATCTACGATGTTGGAAGTGTTTCCCCTGAGGGAATAAAGAGATTGTTCAGATCCTTTTTATGCATGTTATGCTCATGTTGCCAACTTATCTTCTGAAAAATGCCAGCTCTCATTGAAGTCTGAACCTCAGCAACGGGATACTGCAGCTGAGTCAATGTTGTCTCTGTACCCTCGTACACTGCTTAAGGTCTGATTATTTCCTGTTTTTGTTTCTTTTAAAATCCTTGTTACGAGGATCCATGATGTTCATGTTCTTATTTTCAGGGCTCAAAGGAAAATATCGATTCTTTGCGACAAGAAGGAAAGGTAACCTACGGAAGAATAAATAAATGAACGGAACACCAGGAAACTCTGTCAATGTCAACTAGCTATCAGCTTAACTTGTTCTTTTAGACTGTTCTGAATTCTAATCCTCTAATTGGAAAGTTCTTTCTTTTTTAGTATACAAGTCATCTTGTAGGAAGGTAACTTGTTTACTTGTGCTCCAATTTGTAGATGCCAATTGTGTGCATGGAGAAACTGCCCAAATCTGTGGCGAAGCAGATACAAAATGATGGTGAAATACAGGATGCTAGATCTAGAGCAATTATGTGCAGGTAATGCATTATATGAGAATTGTAATAGTTGTTACACATGGAGTATTGATTCTCAGAATTTTACTCTTGTATTAGATGTAATTCTAGCAAAATTCGAAGACCTGGTTTATTGGAAGCAATATAGCACTCATTGTGGTTATTTCCAATTAACCATATTAGCACTTTGATGAGGATATTCGGTTGCATCCAATTTATGCTTGGAGGCAACCGAATTTCAAATTGGTTGTTTACCCCATCTTGAACGGTAGAAAACATCATAACATTCAGTTCATTCACATACTCGGGGATTGAATGGATGCTTCCACAGATTGTTCATTCCTATAGACCTAACATTCATTTAAACTTACATTCCTAATTGAAGCAGGAGCTCAGGCATCCGTTGAAAGGAAGGAACGAAGAGGCTGAATTTTAAAGCTGCCATTGGCTTTCAGCATCCAGCTCAAGTTTCGAAATATCATGGATGTCGAAGACCTTCCTTGCAAAAAGAAGATTTTGTGAGGAACCCAGTCTTACAGCAAAAACAAGACGGGAGCTGTTCACTGCACGCATGTTACCCAGGTGTATTGACAGCTTCGAATTGAACAAGTGTTTACAGCTTGCAAGCTCAGGATGCATGGCTGGTCGCAAACAACAGAACCGTAAAAATTCTCAATAACGGCGAAACATGGCATAGCTGTACAGAATCGGTGTTTAAATTATAAAGCAACAGTATCCTACTCACTAAACATGTGTTGCAGGACACAATTTTATAAATTGCAAGCTGCTAACTCTTCCTATCTTCCACGTGTAGTTGCTGTTTTTAATTCCACCGACGTCATAACAATTTTATTTTATTTTTATTATCGTTACATATCATTATTATAATTATTATTTTAAATTTATGCATTGCATATCTCATTTCTTTAACATTTTTAATTATCCAAAAAACCCAATCTTTTTATTGTGGGTCCCAGCTGGGTCTACAGATGTGACTGGATTTCAGAAGCCACAGCCATTCGGCGAGTGCCCTGAGATTAAGAAAATTAAAATATTAACGGTTAAAATTCAACTAAAGGGCAAAAGATCACAGAAGAAATCTTCCAATGCATGCGAATACCATTCAACGCTGCCATGGGAGCACAGCTCAACGGTCCAAACTACTGAGTAGCAAGTCCGAAGGTTGCAGGAGTAGGAATCCCCCCTATCTCTCTCTCACGTTGGCACGTGACTTCTGACACGATTAATTACTAATCAATGCCTTCTGTACATCCTTACGCACCAGCACACTAATATTTCTCGTATCAAAAGCAGCAAAGTGATCACATGCATGCAACTGTGCCTGAAGTTCCCGTACAGCGACCGAGAAACAAGCCGAGCTGGGCAGCAAAAGGCCCGCGCAAGATCGCCTCCCGTGATCCCCTTGGCGGTGGGGGATGGGGTGTATCAAAAACGTTGCATTGGAACCATCCGTTGCACAGGTGTCACGACAAAAAACACATCGGCGTCCAGACACACATCAACACTCCCCGCTGATCGGAGCCATCCATTTTGCCTCAGACAACGACAAAAAACTTCTACAGCGTCTCCTTGAACGGGAGTATTTGGATGAACAGGTGTAACCCAAAAAATAGAAAAAAAAATTGCAAGAAGAGCGTAATATAATAAATAACAATTAAAATAAAAAAATAAGATTAAAAGAGGAGAATATTACGGTAGGCATGGATTCATGTACATAGAGACTAAAAAATCGTTAGTTGTCACCATTTTTCCAGCGCCATGTAATTATTTTCAAAAGTGCGAGGTCCCCCCCCCCCTCTGTATACATGATAGAATAGTAAATTATGTTATTTAGATGAACCACGACCTTTGGTTAGACAGTAATCGGCGTTGATGTAGGTGTTACCAGCAAAGCATGCGGTACAAAGGACACAGAGACGGTAACCCAGCTTCAAACATAAAAAATCAGTTGAGAAAGTGCTATAAGCTTACAGAAACCAAACCAAAAAAGATGAGGGAGGGGAAGAGGTTTTGTCCTGTTTCTACAAGCCCACGTCCGTTCATTTATTTGAAGAGATGGGCCCCACCGCCCTTTGAACAGGGCTTGCTGCTGCTGCTGCTGCTGCACCCATTTCTGCTCACATTTCGGACATCAGAGCCACACTCAAGAACAAGATTTTTCTCTTGTTGGGGTGGCGGGATCAGAAGGAAGATTCCGTTTTACAGGGGGCAGCATTGGTTTGAAGGACGCTGTTGGGTGAGAATCCTAACCTTGGAGACACATTGTTGCTGTTGCTGGTGGTGGTGCTGTTGGTGGAGGTTGCTGTAGCAGCGGTGATGATGGTGGGGGTGTTGGAAGTGGTCATGAGTTCAAGGCCGACGGGGATTGAAATGGAGAGACTGGTGTTGGATTCCGCCGATGAGGTTTTGATGGTGGTGAGATTGGTGGCAGAGGCATTCCCTTCCACAGGCTTTCTTGAACGTTGGCGGCCTCTGTGCATGTGGCGCTCGCAGTACTTCTGATCCGGCACCACGTCTTTAGAGCAGCGCCATTTCTTTCCATCTGTCCTTCTGCATCTTCCTGGCTCCGGTTCCATGCTGTTCCTGTAGTCAAAGCATAGACTCCCACAGCCCAGCCCTGAAATTCAAAAATAACAGGATAAAACTTGAATCACTCAAGAGACAGATAAAGGTCGATCCCTTCTAGAAAATCCTAACCCTATTCTCCAGAGAAAGCAACATACAAACGCTCCTACTCAGATTGCTTAAGGAACTAACCAACAGCTAAAAGACCAAAGACCACACACAAAGCTCCAAAAGCAGCTGATAATAATAATAATAACCTTACCATTCCTCAAAATCACACTGCAACTCGTGAACCCAGCTGAAATCACTAATAGAAAACTCCAAAACCACCCAGTTCTAACAAAAATAAAGAATCCCACCTTGAGAAAAAAAAAAAAAAAAGCACAAACGGTTTCATCTTGGGCCAATAATGTCCACCACTGACGAGAGAAAATAGCAATGCCCCAAAGATAGAAACAAAAAGAATGCCCAAGAAGAGAAGAACAATAAGACGGGAGTTTGAACATTACAGGAAGGGTAGTGCTTGAAGACACCACTGCCAACCCCCACAGAGCTAGCAACACTCTTCCAGATGGGAAGGACCAGATGAAAAGGGACAGGCAGTCCTGCGACCATATACTTAAATATCAGTGCTTGGTGCTCCAGCTCCTGCAACTGCAGAAACGTAAATGCACTCTTCCCGCCACTCGCCAACCCCACGCTCCCAATCCCAAGTCCAAGACCGACGCAAGGCCCCCCTCCTCCCGCTGCTGCCACGGTCACCATCTCTACCACGCATTCATTCAAAACAAATAAGAAAAATCCAATCACAAGCAGTAAAGAAAAGGACCCGAATAGCTAGTCTTTGGTCGTCTCCGATGAAAGGAGAGAGGCTGAAAGTCGTACCTGCATCTGAAGACCGGGAGATTTTCGCAGGTGGGCTGTGGTCTTCCATTCTTACATGCGTCTGGAGCTATAAAAATCCAGCAGGGGGTAAAACACAGCTGCAACTACTGCAAGCTGCTGCGACACAGGCAGAGATCCGAAACCGGAAAGAAGGCGAACGCAAAAAGAGACCTTTTTAGAAAGGGCGGTATGGGAGACGCCAGCCACCCAAAAACCGCTCCCTAAAACCAGATACCGCCTGCTCTTTTTTCTTTTCTTTTCAATGTGGGCAGAGCATTTGGGGACAGTCACGAAATGGGCCAACAAAATCTTGGGTTGGCTAGATTTTTCGTTTGATCCTGGTGTGGGACCTACCCTAGCGAATTGCCAGCATGTCCGAAACGTGTCTTTCTGTTACCATTTTATGATGCAATGGTGGAGATTGAGGGTTGAGCTTATTAAACGCACCACATTCCACCTTCGTGAAATATATATATATATATATATATATATAATTATTTGTTTTGTTTGTTGGGTGCAGAATGTTAATTTGAAACAATGGAATCCACCTGAATTAATGATTGAAAGTTTTGCATGAGAGAAAAAAAGGCCTGTGGGGAAGATGTATTTGGGATAGAAAGCCATCCAAGAACACTATAATCAATCGGAAATATAGTTTGGCCCAGGACTGAAGCTAAGCTAAGCTTAGTGTGTAAAGGCGCATGCTTTCGCTCTATTTACACACAAGCATGTATGATTGTTTGTATCTGTGACCGATAATTAGAATCAATGATTCGGTAAAAGAACGCAAGCATGCTGCTGGCGAACGGCGATCGGACGAATCCGCTTAACACCAATGAATCTCCTGATAAGCCTATCCGTCGAGTTCCACGCATGTACGAAGACACGATGGTAGACATACGTAAATGTAGCGAGAGAGAGAGAGAGAGAGAGAGAGAGAAAGAGAAGGGTGTAGTCACATGCTTGGAAGCATGTGAATGGAGAGTGCGTGGCTGCGCCGGTAGTACGGAGGTGTGGGGGGTGGCAATTAAGAGGAGACGGGTCGTCTGACATGTTTCAGCCTTTTCTGCTTCTACACGGACAATTGCGTGTATTGCTGCTCATACACGTCACTCTTCCGTCGGACACCGGGACCCACTCACTTGTCAATGTTAGTTCTCCGCCAGTTAGGACCTGGAAAATCGAAAACACCCGACGCCGGAACTCTCCGGAACCCGCCAAAGTCCAACCGAGCTTTTTCTTATATTTTAGCATTTTCCACTTTTTTTTTAAAAAAATATTTGCCTCACTTTTGATTTTACATAGGGTAGTTAAAATTCGATGTAAATTACATGAAAAATGAGCCTTTGGAGTACAACTTAGTGTTTGTGATTTTTGGTCTCATTTTTATTAGACCATTGTCTTCGTCGCCACTTTTTGTCTCATCTCAAACTTACTAAAAAGTTCATGTGAGCTGCGAAAATTAGAATAATTATTCGAGGACCAATTTGAGTTTTTTTTTTTTTTTGGTTGCTTTTAGAGAATCGGTCTAACATTTTACTGTTTGATTGGTTCAAATCAAACCTCCAGTGAAACCAAATTAATCATTTTTTATGTTTAGAAGAAAAATAAAAATGTATACCACTATGCTACATTTGACGGCAATCATATGATCGAAGTATTGTCTAGTTTGGACCGTCATGGCCGGTGACAATAAGAAAATCTTAGCAGTACACGCTAGTGCCTTAAAAATCTGCTGAGGTGTGCACGAGCGTCAACCGCGAAGCGACAAACCAGTATAGACTACGACAATTCAAAGCCAAAAATGCCTTCTTACCAATGTGACCAAGTGCGTCACATTACATTACTTAATTATGCTTTTATCAAAATTTTAATAGCACTAATAGTAAATTAGTAATCATAATATTACGTGGGCTAATGTGGTGGGTTTGGAAGAGTGACGTGTTTGGATTTTGGATATTACAATATTTTAGTGATACAGGGTTGAAAATGAAAAAAATGATTCAAGGTGGTAGAATAATTGAAATATTTTCTTGAAAATTTTACTACCAAAATAGTGTTAAATAACTCAGTTTTCTTTTCTTGGTATGAAAAGACAAAAAACAGTACACCCTATCGACCTAAGAGGACAAGACCCAGTTGGTTGAGCTGGAAGCATGCTTGATAAGTTTCCTTCATGTCTAATTTATAAGAAGTGACTGAAATTAGAAATTTGTCTAGTTGGATTACCCAGTCTGGCTAGCTTCAAAAATCAAGTTCACAAATTTTTAAAATTATGAGTCAAATATAGCATCATCATCAATGTTTGAGCACCCAATTGGTTAGCTCAGAGTCATCATAAGACATTTACCGAGCAAAATAAAACCAGAGAATTGGAATCCATGAATGCCGGCAAGCATGTCAAGTGCACAAGCTTAGGCAAAAGCAGACGCAGCCCTTAGGTCAGCAAGCTTGATCCAATAGACGGTTGGTTGTATGGAAAAGATGTGCAATGTTTCCATGGTCCGAAACATCCGATGGTCCAAAGATATATCTCAGGCCATCCATCATCATCATGATGGCCTTTCTTCAGCAAACTGGGGGCAGGCGTAGTCCAAGAAAGCGAAGTACGGTCGAGTGGCCTGACATTCAGTAGTCATTTGCAAGGAGAGGGAGGAGATGGATGATGGGAAGAAAACGCCAGCTCATTCAAAGAAGCAGCAGCCTCAGCCTGCTTTTGCCGAAGCCATTCCACTGGTCCCGATCGCCTTTGACTAAACCGAGCAGCACTGCAAGCGCTTCAATTGATCTCCGGACTAGGGCAGGGGAACAATTTTAAATATTCGAGACCCCAAATAAAGAATTTTCATCTTAATTATGTTGAAAATATTTTTACGTGGGCATTTCCTTTTATTTAATTTTCTATAATAACCCCAAAAAATCTCCCTTAATGTGGTATGTATTTATTATAACTATCATGCTTTTATCCCCCATCAAGATATCTATTTATTTGAGGACAATAAAAGCAATTGAAGTAGCTTGCTCTGTAGCTAATCTTAGGATGTGCGCTTCATCAGTCTTTTATTTTATGAGATGTACATGATTTTAAAAAATACCCGCCCCTGCTAAGATGGCCACTGTTCCCGTAGTCTTTCGTGCGGCAAAGTTCTTCAGGCATCCATGACATGGCACGAACCAGTCCTTTTTATAAAATTAGTTCGATTGGAGGAGCATTTTTAAAGAGGGGCGCCATTGCAAAATCCAAAATTCCAAGGGCCAATTCGGGACGTGGTTAAACTTAAGATGCATATATATATATATATACATATATATATATATATGCAAAATACCCCTATCATGCGGGTTTAACAATGTTGCACCGTTCACTTCGTAAATTTAATCTTTGCGAATCGTACTCATGAATTTTTTAAAAATTAGTTAGTACTTGGCAGCATCTCCTGATATTATTTAGAAACTGTAATTTAAACCACAAAAATCCCTCTAACAGGAGTGCAGTAGAGGCATCACGTCAATGTTTCTCGATACGCCCCCTCCCCAACCCCCACCTTCCTCCACCCCCCCCCCCCCCCCCCGGATTTGTGACGTGCAAGAGCTGAGAGACCTCATGTTGCATAAATGTTAAAGCTATGGTGTCAGTCAAACAAGTGTGGACATTCCATTGCATGGACGGTTTGGTGTCAGTCATGGACGGTTTGGTTTGTACAAGTGTCTGCAGTTTTGTTTGGTTGGGGGGGGGGGGGCGTGGGGGGCGTGGGTGGCGGTGTGTGTGGAAGTTTTTTGTCAAAGCTCGGCCATAAATAACGTAGATAAATATCATTTTTGAATTCACACTGCATCCATGTCACTTAAGGTAATATAACCACGTAGATAACCATCAATATTTTTTTAACAAATAATAATAATTATCAATTCCATAATATGTATAATAATAGACATAATTATTTTTAATATTTATTTAGAATAATACTTAGCATTATTTACTCCTTGAACCACGAGCTCATGCACTCCTTGTATTGTATTCTTTTAAAAAAATAAAATTAAAAAAATGTGAGTCATAAACCTAGTAAATAGGATAAATACAATTAGCACATGCATAAAAAATAATTTACAATGCATGCCACTATCAATACATATTATATTCCTGGTGAGCCTTATAAGGCAGCTCTATTGAATCTTCATCTAATACTATGTACTCTAGGTTACTCGGGCCACCTCACTTGTTAGGGCAGCTCCACCGACAAGCTTAACTTGCACTGTTATCAATAAAATAATCCAATATTCTTCTAATACATTCTAGGGCACCCAGGCCAGCCTATTTGGAAATGCAACTTAACTGGCGAGCTCTAGTGGTAGTGTAATTAATATGTTTCAATCATATGAAACTTATTAGACAATAATAAAAGAATCTATCTTAGACCACCTCTAGGTTGATTTAACGGATCACACAACCACTCTAAGATAATATATCTCATTTACCATGGTTGTTTAAGAAAATATATGATTTAGCTACTATTTTAAAAATATAATCCCTTCATTGGATTCAAAATAATTAAAAACTTTAAGATCAACTATCTAATCATTCAGATCAGTGATTGTGAGATCCATAATTCATCAAAATAATTCTAACCAATTATCTTCATATAATCTGATCATCTTTTGAATAATCTAACCCTTTCATTAGGATAAAATATTTTAAAACCTTAAAATAAACTATTTAATTGTCCAATTTGGAGTTTGTGGGGTTCATAAATCAAAAAATCAAATTTAACTATTCAATTTTACATGATTTAGTCATTTTTGGACAATCTAATCCTTTCATTGGATTCAGAACATTTAAAAATTTCAAAATTGATTACTTGATCATCCAAATCGAAGATTAGATAGTCTAAAAGCATCAAAATATTTTTGGTCGTCTGTACCCTCGCCAGAGCAGCAACCATACACCAACACCAGTAGAACCTAGTAGGGTCGGGCACCTGGGCTACCCACTCAACTTGGCTTGCCATTGGTTGGGTTCACTGCTAGGCTAAAGCCCAATGTCGTTGCTATTGCCGTCATTAGGCCTTTGCTTGGGCTTTCGTAGCACTGGGCTCTGACCTATAGAGGGCTAGAGCTCAGTCATTGGTGTTGGGCCAGCTTGGTGATGAACCTAGGTAGTGTACACTGCCGATGAGTTCAATAGGGACAATTTGTCACTTCTTTTGGTTTTCAGATTTTTGGATTTTTTATCAAAATCCATTTTTTTAAAAATTTTCTAACTTTGAAAATCAATTTTTAAAATGAAAATGAGATGGCTTGCTCCTTTAGTGTGGCCCATAAGTAATCTATGATCCAAAAATTTAAGATTAATTGAATTTTTCTGTTATCACATTTCAAAAATTTAACTAATTAAATAAAGTTATTTCCACCCTAAATTTCTATCATAGGGTAATATCGATAATTAGAACATATCTAATAGTTCAGATCTTGAAAATATTATGTATAATAAAACCCATTTTCACATACATGGGTTTGCGTGGGATGCTGTCAAATTTTATTTATTTATTTATAAAATAATATACATATATCTTTTCCTAAATCTGAACCTTATGATGTATTCTATGCTAAGAGAGCTTCGTTTCAAGACCCATATGTCATATTTATTTTTTTTCATTTACATGAAGTAATAATAAGATGCTATTTTCAATGTACAAAAATTTATCATTAAATAAATAATGATTTCTTATCCAAAATTCATAAATTTTTCATGGCACATGAATACATGTATATCACACACATTTGATGGATTAGATTCACAAATCAAGCCTTACGAATCATCTAAAATTAACATATTTGTTCCCTATGAATTGTTATGGATGATTGTCCATCTGTCTAATGTGTATAATACCCTTTCATTCAATCCCCTGATTTGAATATAAATCTTACATATAATTCACGTCCATACTATGTAAAGTGATGCAAACAGCATCAAATATACATAAACTCCAAGGATTAAAAATTTGTAAGATAAAGGTCTATTTATCCACTTACCTCTATGATAATCCATGAAGGTTTTAAGATTTTCTCTTCTTTTGATCACAGCTTAAATAATAACAACGTCTCTTATCTTTTCTTCTTTTCCCTATGAAATCCTCTATGATAATCTATAAAGGTCTATTTATCTACTTACCTCTATGATAATCCATGAAGGTTTTAAGATTTCCTCTTCTTTTGATCACAGCTTAAACAATAGCAGCGTCTCTTATCTTTTCTTCTTTTCCCTTCCCTTCTCTCCACTCTCTTGCTCACCTCCTTATTTCCCAACAATAGGGACAACCATGCATGCAACCTATATAGCTCACCAATACTAATCATAAAAGCACTGCGTATTCTTCCTCGCGCCCATGCATAGACGCTCATCCCTCTCCCTTGCATTGCATGTGGGACCACCCCTCCCACAGGCTACATGTGGGAGTAACATGGGCATCATAATTTTTCCAAGCCTAATATTATAAAAATTGGCTAATTTTTAAAAAATTATCAATAAATTTATTAATTTTTTTAAATATACTAATTAAAAAATTGAATAAAAATTAAAATATTTTCATAAAACTTCTCAATGAATTTAATTACATATTTAGAATGAAAGATATTGTTTGAACGCGTCGCGGAGGGCGCTCAAGAAGTCAGATCAGGCATAGTAAATAATGAGAAAGAAACGAAATGCGAACGGAATGTCATGACCGGGACTGGTCTCCTTTGGAATGAACCAGAGGATATTCCATTATCA